>CANNZV010000754.1:0-226139 GCA_947561585.1 Caprella mutica
CAACTAAAGAAATTAAAAGATAATAAAAAAATAGATGATGAAACCTACAAGAAATTATATTGTAATAAAACTATTACTCCTAGATTTTATGCCAATATAAAAACGCATAAAGTAGATAATCCAATTAGACCAATAGTGTCATTCATAGACAGTCCTACATATGAACTAGCAAAATTTATGTCGAAATTACTTACTCCAATAACGGATAAAGCACCATAGAAATTAAAAAATTCCTACCAAGCTAAAGAAGTGTTAGAAAATATGATTGTCCCGGAAGATAACATTTTAGTCTCTTATGATGTTAAAAGTCTATTTACCTGCATTCCTTAAGATTTTGCATTGTAGTGCGTAGCAGAAGCAATAGAATTGGATGACGAAATTCATACTTGGACTAATCTCGAGAAAGAAGACATAATGAATTTAGTCAAAATTTGTATTGATTCCAATTTCTTCCAATACAATAATGACATATACAAACAGATAAAGGGAACTCCCATGGGATCACCAATATCAGTCGTCATCGCTGAGATGGTGATGTAAAACATAGAAGAACAAATTTTATCTAATCCTCCATGCGAAATATTACTGTGGAAAAGATACGTTGATGATTGTTTAGTCATCATTCCAGAAAATAGAAAAGAGTTATTATTTACATTCATTAATAGTATCAACCAACATATTCAATTCACGTAGGAAATAGAAGAGGACAACAAATTAGCTTTTCTGGATATTAAACTCATGAAAAAAGAATGTAGATAAATAGATTTCACAATATACCGAAAACCCTCAAATACCGGAAAATATTTAGATTATAGTAGCTACAATTCAAAAACTTAGAAAATCAGTGTGAAAAACTCTTTAGTATCCAGAGCTTTCAAAATTTGCAGCCAATCACATTTAGAAGACGAATTAGATGAAATAAGACGAGATCTAACACAAAATAATTATCCGAAAAGAGAAATTAATAGAGTTATAAATAAGAAGAGAATTGCCCTACAAAACGAATAACAACCAGAAAGAAGAGAAGAAGAGAACAGCAATAAGAGATACATAGTAGCCCCATACATAAAAGGAACAAGTGAACGAGTTTAAAGAATATTGAAACCATTTGACATTGTATTGAGTAATAGATCCAATAATACTATAGGCAATTAGGTTATAAGAGTAAAAGATAGATTAGAGAAAGAATGTAAAATTAATGTAGTATACTAGATAGATTGTTAGGATTGTGATAGTAAATACGTAGGAGAAACAGGTAGAATGTTAGGTGATAGAATTAAAGAACATAAATCTAATGTACTTAAGAGAGTAGAATAGTCATAGATATATTAACATAATAGAGATACAGGCCATTGTTTAGATTTTGATAATGTTAGGATATTGTAACAATGTCAACATACTTTTAATAGGAGGAAATTAGAATCATATTATACGCATGGGTAGGATGACACTTTAAATAGAGCATAGGAAGTCCCTTAGTAAATAGTTCCTATAGTTAATAAGATAGTTAAAAATTAAAATTGAAATGTATAAAAAAATAGAAGTTAGGATATGTATCATGATTACGAGTAGGTAGATTATAAGTCGCTTGTATTTTAATAAATGTTACCCCTGAAGACGGAAACCACGAAGGATTCTGAAAGCTTGGGAAAATTCAAAACTACTTCTTGTTGAGTTCTTCACCCTAAACATAATGTAGCAACCAAGGAGTCCTCTATTTTCTTCAATGTAAATATATAGTTATGTGCTAATAATATTATGTGAGCTACTTCAGATATCATTATTTATTTCAACTTTCAAAAATGGATTTTTGGTAAGGGAAATGTGGAATAGAGGAGATTTTTTTATCATTTTGGTTAGGATGTTAATTTCATACCCTGACAACTATACTCTGCTATTATTATTAATATTTTATTAGAATTTAACCACAGTAACAATCTCTCATTATGTCGATTAAATAATTAATACAATATTTACTAATCAAATTCTTTCACAATTTCATCGTTTCAATGCTATTACTCAGATTCAAATATATATATATTTTAATATCTTTAATTTGTTCAGTGTTAACAATATCAAACTGTTTGGCTATTAATACATATTAATAGTTTAACAATACGAATACGTCACAGTCTGACTAACATATCTAAACACACCAACATAGTTATTATCTACGTTTGCGTGCTAGTAGTAATATTTTCTAATTAATTATAATTTATAGAAATTCAATGTGTTACGTCTAAATAGGTATAATATCAGAATTTACAAAAGTAGGTTATATGAAGAAAACCAATTGCTACAATGATTAATCCATTTATAAACGATTAAACAGCGAACGCGTACTCTATAAAGAAATATATAACAAAGCTGGTTAAATTGAAATTGCAAAAAGAAAATGCTATTTATGTGCATTCATTTAGAAGGAAATGTGTAGTCTATTGCACAAACAGGTGGGGAATTATTAACAATGAAGTCTGGCGGATAACATATGTATAGCAAACACCCCCTTCTTAACACAAGTAACGAATAAATTATGAATAAACATATAAAAGTCAATATGCACAAGAAGAACTCACTAATTTAGATGTTTTTAAAGATTGGAACGTGTGTGTGATAGTTTATACGTTCGTGAAATAATATGTAATCGGTGGGTATTATTTAAACAGTTATTGTCAACAAAGAGTGGAGTTGTGATGTCTTACAAAATAATCATCAGCGGAAGATCAAAGAAGAAATAGCAATATAATGAACAGTGTATCAAAGCTAGCAAGAAAGAGCATAGAAAACAAATAAACAGACCTGACATAATGAATGCATATGACGTATTTAAATTAACTCAATTTGACAACCACTGCTGTTAGATCCGAAATTTGCGACTTTTTTCCGTATTCAAATAATCACTCACTGACTCTTCTTTCCATAAGATAATAAATATCATCTTATGCATTAATAACAAATGGTTCATTTGAACGCAACAATTGAGTGATAGTTAAGAAGTATTCCTCTTCCTTTTAATCCTCATAGAAATAATGCTGGCACTGAGCCAACTTCCATTTAATGGAGTTGTGAATAAGTTTCCTTTTCTACATCTAGGTAATTTGTTTTGCTGTGAGAGGTTCTTGAAGCCATCTCTTGTTTTTATTTATGATCTGAGTACAAATATGTTTCGGGTGATGCGCAATTATTTCCTTTACGTTTGTTTCTGCGCTTTAATTGTTTTTGTTATTATTCAGTTGATATGAAATAACTGGCTACGCTTCCTTTGTTATTGTTATTATTACCTTCCTTTGTTATTGTTATTATCACCTTCCTTTGTTGTTGTTGTTATTACCTTCCTTTGTTGTTGTTGTTATTACCTTCCTTTGTTATTGTTATTATTACCTTCCTTTGTTGTTGTTGTTATTACCTTCCTTTGTTGTTGTTGTTATTACCTTCCTTTGTTATTGTTATTATTACCTTCCTTTGTTGTTGTTGTTATTACCTTCCTTTGTTATTGTTGTTATTACCTTCCTTTGTTGTTGTTATTATTACCTTCCTTTGTTATTGTTATTATTGAATATATTTATAAAATACGATGGATATTAACCTTCTGCTTAGATAATCCCTCGATAATAAATTCTACAATTATTTAGTTATTGTTTACTTATCAGTTGATAAATGATATAAATGATAAATCGTGGGACTAGTTTGAGATATGAAGACTGAGAACTTCTACATGAATAGAAGTTAAGTAATTCGTCATCTCGAAGTTATGTAAACTTGTGAACGAACTTTAGAAGATCGATTACGGAACTTCTAAAAGAACAGAAAAAGTTTCGAAATTTTAAACTTTGCACAAATTTCATGATTGTAAAATGAAGGAAATATTTACTTTGAATTTAACTAGGAAATATTTAATGAATATTTGAAAAGCATATAGGAATACATAAAAGCATATAGGTATATATAAAAGCATATAGGAATACATAAAAGCATATAGGAATACATAAAAGCATATAGGAATACATAAAAGCATATAGGAATACATAACATTTCATTGAAATATATACAGGTTTATTTAATTTTAAATCAACTGAGAAATTTACTTATTATTTTATTGTATATTTATATTATATCACTATAAAAAATATTTGGTTTTATTACTTCTTTTGTGTTAAATGGTGACGATAAATAACAGCTGATGCAGAAAATATTTCGTTTGAAGGCTTACGACCGGAATATTTTTCTACGAAATTTCTGTTTTTTATGATCATGAAATATTTCTAGGATAATTTTTTTTATAATCTGAAGAGTTTTTTATCAAGGTAAGTTCTTAATTATCGGTCAGTTCCACATTTTCGGACACGAAAAAGCGATATAATAATAAAAAATAAATTATTATTATTATAGTTTTTCATTACGTGTCCGAAAATGTGGAACTGACCGATAATTAAGAACTTACCCTATAAGTATTTTTAGCAGTTCTTTACTGCATTAATAATCATCTATTATTCCAAACACTATTATAAATGCACTTTTAAATTCTAAATACTTCTAAATCAGTGATGCTGCTGAATATTTTTTTTTTGCTGTTCTTTTTCCTTCATACCCGATTGTCTTGCTTCGAAAAATAGAAACTAAATTGATTAGGAATATAATTATTTGAATGATTCTAAGAAAATGATTAATCAAAATTCATTTAATAAATATTCATGGTATAATCGCATTCCATTCACTTATCCAATCTTCATAATTTCAATGTAAATTAGTTTCGCAGGAACATGGAAAGATTGGCACTGATCCAAACTACCAATTAGGTTATTGGAAGATGTTTTAATTGCATTAAATATTAATGTATCTTAGAGGAATTAATTATAATATGATTAATTGGAACAAAGCATTTCATTTGGAAATTCGAACTGAGACAATTTTCATAAAATCACCAATTAGTCAAAATCAGAATTAGCAATAACGGAACCCTTTGCCAATTGACTTTGATTTCTGCATTCCTTTCATAATGAGACTCTTGCTGATGAAATTACCATTAAGAGTACCGTAAGAGAGGACGAGTGTGTCTTTATAGTTCCGTAAGAGAGGACGAGTATGTCCTTATAGTACCGTAAGAGAGGACGAATATGTCCTTATAGTACCGTAAGAGAGGACAAGTATGTCCTTATAGTACCGTAAGAGAGGACGAGTGTGTCCATTAAGGGTGCCGTAAAAAAGGGCGAATCAATTACTGCTCCTGATGATTTTCCATTTTACGATGCAGAGTTGATAGCCACTCCTACTGATTAGTAGTCATTAAATGGGACAGAGAAGGAAGATAGGACACAGTTTTAGGACAGGAGTAACAGGAGACATAATAGTCTACAGAAGGATGCAATGAATGAACTAAATTTAAGAAATGAACGTCTCTAATTAAAATCTTTATCATTTACTTTGTTCTACAATATTCTAATGCTAAAACACATTCTCTAACACAAAGTACAATTTTCACCATCTAGAAAATATATGTGGTGCAGTATTTCTGTTCACAGAATTTTATAGCAGTTTTTCCACCACTGCAATCGAATAAGTTGGCTGAAATGCAATTCAGAAAGATGTGACAAAGAATTCGAGGCGCAATTTCCCTGGTGTATAAATTGCCACTCTGTTATTCACACGCTAGCGAATAAAGATAAATCCTTAAACTCGAGTCTCTTAAGCTGCTTTTAGAAGCTTGACAAACTTCTAATTTGTTTCTTCTTCTCATCCTTGTTGTTGTTGAGTACCCCCCAATAGGGGGCGATAGAGTGCACCCCGGGTATATCCATCCAAGGCACATGTGGGGGATGCGGGCTTAGATGAACCCAGTATCCATCAGGAAGACAATCACCTCCTGAGGACGGGTCCATTGGTGTTACAGTGAGTGTATGCTATGTGAGGTCCTTCCTGTTGTTGGACATTGTGTGAGGATCTGAGAGATTGTCAATGATGTCAATATGGCGTTTGGACATCGTGCCGTGGTCGAGCGTGACTCCAATGTTTTCAGGCGTGTTGTAGATGGGAAGAGGAGTGTTGCTAAGAATAATGTTTGGATTGGTTCAGTATTCAAGTATGTGGAGAGTGGTAAGCGTGAGGGAAGACTTGTTAGCGGAGATCTTCAGTCTGTTTGTGTTTCAGTATAGTCTATAGTTGTTCTTGCATTTGTAGATTCTTTTTCCTGAACTAATTAGATAATTGGCAAGCCATATTTTAAAGGGTTGTGTATCTGTGTGTTGCTTATAAGTAGGTTTCGTGGAACAGTGTCGAATGCTTTAATTATGTCTGTGGCAGCTATTATTGTCCCAGTGGGATGTGTGGTGAAGTGTTTGCATGAGACAGCCTCTCAAGTGTTTTGGATGGTCTTGCGAGTAAGAAAAAGGTCTATATTAGGCTGGCTCTGCGGGGGATTTAATGAACTTCAGATTTGGTATGATCTTAGCTTCTTCCAGGTGTTGGTCATTGTTCCGGAAAGTGTAATTGAATAATTGAAGATACATTGAAGAGTTCCCTTTGGAGTATCTGAAGTTTATTTGCGTTGAAGCAGAAATTAATTGAGTTTAATGTGGTTTTCCATGTATTTTGTATTTGTGTTTTAATTTCCGCCTCTATGTTTGTCTTCAGTTGTTGTATGTGTGTTATGTGTCGTGTGTGAGTGTGAGTGTACGAAGGTGTTTCTTAATCTGTATAGAGTGTTTTATAGTTGGTGCGAAGATGGGGTTGTAGCGTTTGATGTTGCCTGTTGGTATAAAGTTTTTGTTTGCGGTGGTGATTATGTTTCTTCTGATCTTCAGCTTCTGAAGTTTTGTTTACTCCAAAAATTCGAACCAAATTGGAATTCACAAGAAATTTGAGAGTGCATAAAAGTGTATTGCTTGTGAAAAATTTGAAGTGAGTTTAAAATCAGAGAAAAACATCGAGTGGATCTGACTATGTTAGCGGGTCAACTGACCTATTTTCCTTTTGCCTGATTCATCTAGTCAATTGAACCTACACTGATCAAATTGACCTGATCTTATACCAGAACACATACAAAAGAATGATGACTCATTTAAATTGAGTCAAACAAAATGTTATTCACTGCGCAATGATTAGGCATTAGTTAATATGGACGGGGAGAGGTGTAACTTAATATATTTGAATAAATGTTCATATTATTATTCATTATTATTCACCTTTTTATTAGTTTGATCATGTGTAATTTGTTAAAACAAGTAAAAGTGATAGAAAAACAGTTTCCAAATCGGTATAAATTTAAAGTTATTTACCTTTTTTAATATTTTAAATTCGCACGAACAGCTCCTCCCACTATAGGTTACTTTTTTAAAATCAATATTTCAACCAAGATTCTATTTCCTGACAGATCACATACCAGATATCATAATAAAAGCAGTTTCCATTAATTTTCTAAATGATACTTCATTCTTTCAATAAATTGAAGCAGCTCTCTCTTAATAAATTGAAGCAGCTCTCTCTTAATAAATTGAAGCAGCTCTCTCTCTCAATAAATTGAAGCAGCTCTCTCTCAATAAATTGAAGCAGCTCTCTCTCAATAAATTGAAGCAGCTCTCTCTCAATAAATTGAAGCGGCTCTCTCTCAATAAATTGAAGCAGCTCTCTCTCAATAAATTGAAGCAGCTTTCTCTCAATAAATTAAAGCAGCTCTCTCTTAATAAATTGAAGAAGCTCTCTCTCTCAATAAATTGAAGCAGCTCTCTCTCAATAAATTGAAGCAGCTCTCTCTCAATAAATTGAAGCAGCTCTCTCTCAATAAATTGAAGCGGCTCTCTCTCAATAAATTAAAGCAGCTCTCTCTCAATAAATTGAAGCGGCTCTCTCTCAATAAATTAAAGCAGCTCTCTCTCAATAAATTGAAGCAGCTCTCTCTCAATAAATTAAAGCAGCTCTCTCTCAATAAATTGAAGCAGCTCTCTCTCAATAAATTAAAGCAGCTCTCTCTCAATAAATTAAAGCAGCTCTCTCTCAATAAATTGAAGCAGCTCTCTCTCAATAAATTGAAGCAGCTCTCTCTCAATAAAATGAAGCAGCTCTCTCTCAATAACTTGAAGCAGCTCTCTCTTAATAAATTGAAGCAGCTCTCTCTCAATAAATTAAAGCAGCTCTCTCTCAATAAATTAATGCAGCTCTCTCTCAATAAATTAAAGCAGCTCTCTCTCAATAAATTAAAGCAGCTCTCTCTCAATAAATTGAAGCAGCTCTCTCTCAATAAATTGAAGCAGCTCTCTCTTAATACTCAGAGCTGTTTGTTGTTGCTGTGAAGTGCTTTGAGTTCAGATTTCTCAATCGACTGCTTGTTTATAATAGTTTATAAACTCCGCTATTGCAATAGTGCGCTTGTGCCACTGTGGAAGAAATATAACTTTAAAAGACGAGTGCTATTGACAGACTGTGATTTGATTGATTTACTAGTTGAGAAATGAACTTTAAATTAAATTTTATATATTAAATAAGACTCACACTTACTGAAAGGAAAAAAATGTCGTGCAAATCAACCGAAGATTACAAACAGTTCAAACTCATTCTTCTATGGTCCCACAAAAACTTCCTTCAAGTCCACATTGCAACGGTTCTTGTAATTTTATAGCGGTATGCTCTTCAATTAATATCTAAACAGCAATATTTACATGGTATCTATATCTTAGTAGCAATATTTACATGGTATGAATATCTTACCAGCAATATCTACATGGTATCTATATCTTACCAGCAATATCTACATGGTATCTATATCTTAGCAGTTATATTTACATGGTATCTATATCTTACCAGCAATATTTACATGGTATCTATATCTTAGCAGTTATATTTACATGGTATCTATATCTTACCAGCAATATTTACATGGTATCTATATCTTAGCAGTTATATTTACAAGGTATCTATATCTTACCTGCAATATCTACATGGTATCTATATCTTAGCAGTTATATTTACATGGTATCTATATCTTACCAGCACTATTTACATGGTATCTATATCTTACCAGCACTATTTACATGGTATCTATATCTTACCAGCACTATTTACATGGTATCAATTCCCAGCAAACAAGTCCTTTCTATTAGTATCCACTGGTAGCAATGTTCGGAAATCTAAGGAAAGAATTAGTAGTCGATTTTTTTTCAGATATTTTTAGTTAGTCATCAAAAATCGATTATCCAAGACAAAAGGGGAATAAAAATATAAATTTGACTTCAGTCTTTCTTTATTAGATATGTTACAAAGATTATAAAACTGTGTTTGTCTTAGCATATATCATCATAGAGTTCTATTTTTGAAATTTACCTTTTTTGTTTTATATAATACTTTTTTTAGAAACTAATACCTAAATCGAAAAAGGTAAATGAACAAAATGTTTATATTTTCAAAAGTTACATTTACCGTGCACATTTCAGATCAATTGGACAACAAATAAAATAAGTTGTCTTAAATGTCAGACGATTCCCTTAAGGGCCGTACACACGTAGGTTTTTTCAAGTCTATCCACCAGACTTTTCGCTAAGCTCCTCCTGCTTTTTCAACGAGAATATAAGAAAAAACGATAACATAATTATTTATTTCAGTTGGTATCCATGATACCTGCAGGTATCATGGATACCAACTGAAATAATTAATAATTTTTCTTATATTCTCGTGGTAAAACTAGGAGGAGCTTAGCAAAAAGGTCTGGCGGAAAGACTTAAAAAACCGTGCGTGTGTACGGCCCTTTAGACCATTTACAAATTCAGAAGAAATATCAAGAAATATTAAGCTTTAAAACCAAAATGTTGCACTAAAAGAGGATTTAATAGAAAATGTAAGGCTGCCTTCTACCAAAGAACTATAAAATGTAAAGCTCTATAATTTGAAATTAGAGTGAGATCTGGTAGCATTCATAGTATCAAAATATAAACTGTTTATGTTTCTACTTGATAAAGCAATTAAATCTGAGAACACTAAACCACTGAATGTCAGAAGGTAAGCCATTATAAATATAGAAACATTTACAAATCACAACACTAAAAGATAAAAAGAAAAGTCTAAACAAAATTGAACAAATCAACCTATATATAACAGCCTATTGAATCAAGGTTCAGGAGATAACCAGGGTAACAGATCTTTTATAACACTTTCTGCGGGCTTACGTTGACCTCGCCGCTATACAATTTAGGAATGAATCAAAGAGCATAATCTATCACGTCATAAGGTGACGCCTGCAAGTTAATATTCTAAATGACTTGAATAAACAATAGATTACAAGAACAAATATTATTGTTACTACATAAAAGAGGAAATCTAAACCCTTCATTACACTCCACACCTCCCCGAACCCCTGCCTGGTACCAGACCTTTCCTGGAGCCTCAGGGTCGTGAAGCAAGAAAACATCACCGATAGTAACACAAAGAGTCTCTCTCTTCCATTTATGACTTTCAATCAGTTTTTGAATGAACGTGCCCGTTCATCTCGTACACAAAATCAGAGTGCCAGCGCTAGGCAGCGAACTTCGGAAACTCCCCGGTGGAGTACTATGAGGAACATCAAAGCTGCTCCATACGAACTTTTGACCGATGACCCATCGGTTGCTCATTAATTTTGGGACTTTGGGGTCTAGAAGCTAGTTCGGCTAAATTTTCCTTGGTAGGCACATACTTCCATTGATCTGGTCCAGACACTTTCAGGATGGATGACACTCGTTCTGACACTTACTTTTAGAACTTCCTATCGACATTATTGATAAAGCCAATGACGACACAACCATTAGTATAGATTTATAGAAGGTGATTCATATGACAGAGGCGACCAGCTCTTGACCAAGTAACATGTCATTCCTCTCATCTCTCCTCTCATCTCTCCTCTCATCTCTCCACTAATTTCTCCTCTCATCTCTCCACTAATTTCTCCTCTCATCTCTCCACTAATTTCTCCTCTCATCTCTCCTCTCATCTCTCCTCTCATTTCTCCACTAATTTTTCCTCTCATTTCTCCTCTCATCTCTCCACTAATTTCTCCTCTCATTTCTCCACTAATTTCTCCTCTCATTTCTCCTCTCATCTCTCCTCTCATTTCTCCTATTATCTCTCTTCTCATCTCTCATCTCATTTCTTCTCTCATTTCTCCTCTCATTTCTCTTCTCATTTTTTCTCATATCTCCTCTCATTTCCCCTCTCACTCCTCAGTCTCCTCTCTGACTCAGTGTTGGTAGGTTGTGTTCCAATCATCTCCTCTATTTTCTCTCAGAGAAGTAACACAAACCTCTCAGTTGTTATTTTATTTCTTCACTTTCTATTTACCAGTTTAGGAGAGTCGTTAGGAAAAATTGATGTGTAACAATTACGTTTATTTAGTCTCGTTCTACCGTTTATTCCTCTTTTTATCTTCTTTTCGTACCGGTGATGTTGACTTTTTTCTCGTATCTTTACTTTAGTACTTAGTTGCATCCATAGTAAATAAATAGAGAAGTATACAAAGTCTCGAATTCATTGACGGTGAACTTGATCCGTTCTTCAGAAACGATGTAAACAAATGACGTCACACAGAGTGCTGTCAAATATTATAAGTATTATCAGGTGAATATTATAAGTGAATAGAGTGTAAAACGTGATAAAAACAATTTTATGTAAGGTAACTTCCATGAAAATGCACATTTAACTAAATAATAGCACATTTTTTATTTAAAAATAAATGGAAAATATTTTGTGTGACGTCACTCATAATATTTTCGGATGTTCCAATATTGTACTTGGTATACTTCTCTTTTTATTTACTATGGTTACATTATTTTATGCATTCTGACAGTTTATCAAATTCCTCATTTACCTTCTTTATTCAATTTGTGTCTTTCTATGGAACTAAAAAAAGTTTGAATTTAATTCTGTGAAATTGTAATATTGGATTTTTTAGGAAGCCTTCAAAAAATGTCAATGAAGAAGTTACATAAAAATTAATATTTTGTATAGGAATAGTGATAATAGTTCAATATAATTAATATGTCCATATATCCTATCGTTATAATTGAGGGAAAATTTTGAAACACGAACAGTAGAATATTTTTAATTAAAACATTTTATTTCGATAAAATATTACATGAACAAAAACAATAATTATTATATTGAAAATAGCAAATATTTCTATATGTTTCATTAAAAACTGCCTGATTATATTTCACCATATCTTCTATCTCTTCCACCTCCACATCTTCTACCTCTTCCACCACCACATCTTCTACCTCTTCCACCACCACATCTTCTATCTCTTCCACCTCCACATCTTCTATCTCTTCTACCACCACATCTTCTATCCTCTTCCACCACCACATCTTCTATCCTCTTCCACCACCACATCTTCTATCCTCTTCCACCTCCACATCTCTCACGCACATCACATCTCCACTAATGTCAGTCACGTGTGTTTGCCCTGAGTTTGTCTCAAGTATTTCAGACTGTAAATCGCTTCTGTAAAGTCCAAACAAACCCCTTCTAACTCTCCTAACTCTTCTAACTCTCCTAACTCCTCATGTTGACTATATTGAAATCATAACCCAAACAGATTCTTTAATCATTGACCGTCTTCTCCTAAATTGTCCGTTAGGCATCGTATTTCATTGTAAAATATCATAATTAACTAGTATTGTTTTTTTTTGATGTAGTTATTAATTTATATATGATAATTGATTATTCACAAAATTGGATCATATTTCAATTAAATAATTAAAAATTGTTTATTTTTGCAGTACAGTGAACTCTTCTATAGTGGATGCAACTATAGTGAATGTAGAGTCCTGAGTAAGAAAGTAGCCCGTATAGTGAACGAATTTTCTTTATTTTGCCATTTTTAGAGAAATTTGTTCACGGTACAGAGTAGTTCTCTCACTCAGGACCCTACATTCACTATAGAGGACTCCATTAAATAAAGCAGTTATTGTGCAATTGTAATAAATACAGCTTATATTGAAATGCTCACGCTGTGTAATGCTCACACTCTCACGCTGTGTAATACTCACACTCTCACGCTTTGTAATACTCACACTCTCACGCTGTGTAATACTCACACTCTCAAGCTGTGTAATGCTCACACTCTCACGCTGTGTAATACTCACACTCTCACGCTTTGTAATACTCACACTCTCACGCTGTGTAATACTCACACTCTCACGCTGTGTAATGCTCACACTCTCACGCTGTGTAATACTCATACTCTCACGCTGTGTAATACTCACACTCTCACGCTGTGTAATACTCACACTCTCACGCTGTGTAATACTCACACTCTCACGCTGTGTAATACTCACACTCTCACGCTGTGTAATGCTCACACTCTCACGCTGTGTAATACTCACACTCTCACGCTGTGTAATACTCACACTCTCACGCTGTGTAATACTCACACTCTCACGCTGTCGCTGTGCAATACTCACACTCTCACGCTGTGTAATACTCACACTCTCACGCTGTGTAATACTCACACTCTCACGCTGTGTAATACTCACACTCTCACGCTGTGTAATACTCACACTCTCACGCTGTGTAATACTCACACTCTCACGCTTTTTAATACTCACACTCTCACGCTTTTTAATACTCACACTCTCACGCTGTGTAATACTCACACTCTCACGCTTTTTAATACTCACACTCTCACGCTTTTTAATACTCACACTCTCACGCTGTGTAATACTCACACTCTCACGCTGTGTAATACTCACACTCTCACGCTTTGTAATACTCACACTCTCACGCTGTGTAATACTCACACTCTCACGCTGTGTAATACTCACACTCTCACGCTTTTTAATACTCACACTCTCACGCTTTTTAATATATTTTAACACGATAAAGAGTTTACAGTTTTTCTGACCTGTGACAACTGCAAATGAGAACAAAATGAAAATCCTGCCACAGAAAAAAAAAAAAAAATGTGTCAGCGATTTTTTTCACTTGAGTCAGACTGGAATTTTAGAAATGTGACGGTCTCCTAAATTCCTGCTTGGAATATATTCCTGATCACCATGGGAATTGCTCTTTACTTATATATTTCTGTTGGTTTTAGTACATGTTATGAATTAATGGTAACTTAGATGCAATTGAACCTTGAATTATAATATGTTTTATCATAGAATACGATTAAAAATTTCTATTATTTTGTGTTTAGATTAATTAAAAAGATTATAATTCTTTAGAAAGCAAAAATCTAGGCAAGTTTTTGTGGTTAGACTGGCAGTTTGACAGCTAAATCATCAAATATTAAAGTTATTGCAAATTAATACAATGAGGTTGTTATGAAATCTACATCGTTTGCTAATTTGATTAACTCTTAGGTGAATTGATTGTACTATTCTGAAAGAAAGTTAGATGGTGGAGCAGGGGTAAGGTAGTGTTGTCCCTCCTAATCTTCTATGACCCCACCATAACTTTCTCTCTCTTAAACTTATACGGCCTCACAATATTTTATCTCTCAATCTTCTATGACCCCACTATGACTTTCTCTCTTAATCTTCTATGGCTCCACTATAGCTTTCTCTCTTTCTTAATCTTCTATGGCTCCACTATAGCTTTCTCTCTCTCTTAATCTTCTAAGGCCCCACCATAGCTTTACCTCTCAATCTTCTATGACCCCACAATAGCATAACCTCCCAATCTTCTACGGCCCCACCATAGCTTTATATCTATTTATGGATAATTTCCAGATAATCAGACTTGACCCAAATTGTAATGATTAAATTGGTCAAGTTTGAAATAATTTTTTTTTTATTCACTGAATAAACTTGTTTCGTATAAAGGCATCAAACCTATTATCAAACTGTACAATAAGCACAAACCAATGAGTGTCATTTATGTACTTTATATCACAGTCAACAAAGAAAACCATGAATCTTTATACTTCCCTCTAAATTATAATATCCCAATCAACCAGGACACATTGTGCCAACATGGGCACTAGATGGTTAGATTGGCAAGAGATGGCAGACTGGAAAGTAGCCTAGAAATTACATGGGGTTGCTGTGGTTTTCCATTCTCATGGAATGTTACCTTGGGAGAAGGTTGGTTCAATGTGGCGAATCCGTCCCATTGAATTATCATATTGGTCCAACCTGATCCATATATAACGTATCGACATTATATGACTGAAACTTGATTAGCATATTGGCAACATCTTGGGCCAAGATAGTTTCAAAATAACCGCCCCTGCTATCACAATGTCGGCCCATTTTGTAAAAAAACAGCACCAATACGATATGTCAACCTAGTGCCAAAGTGGGCCCCATTAACTTTGGTTGCTTGGGATTGTCCCAATATTATTATAACATCGCCCCAATATTGTGATAAAATTGTCCCAATATTGCGATAACTATGTTTGTTTTTATAAATATTTGTTAACCATAAATCATTGTACCCGGAAATAACTGCATGTGCTAAAATTGTCTCAAATCACCATTCGGGCTACTATATAAGCGTCGAACTCACCCCCCCCCCCCTGTGAATGCTAACGCAGATCTGGTAATCGCATCCACAGATTTACTTGTACAACATGCCACTGGAATCACATTCCAATATTGGAACACTGCCTAACATCTTGGAACTGCATGGAGTATCGATATCGGGAATTTGATATCGGTATTGGGGTTGCCGGATATTTCGCCGCCAGACAATTTGTCAGGCAGACATTTGACCGATCGTACATTTGACCTTATGCTTTTATTATTATTTCTGTGAGACGAAACTCATCCAAGTTGACCTCAAGATGACCACTGGTTATTCGTTACTTATATTCTCTACTTGTACTATAAATAAATACAAGTTTATAGAAACTCCGAATTTATCATTCGGAAGACACCTTCGAAAATATTTAAAACATTTCGTCGACAGGATATTTAGTTGGCAGAGATCTTTAACACAAATGTCCGTTATGTAGTTTGCTTTATCCGCTAGTTTGTTGTACTACACACCTCATGGATCTTAATGACCTGCAGGCGGGTTCGGGGTGGCAGGTCCCCCGATATAAATGAATTCGATTGTGTTTAGTATTCCCTTTACGAAAATTCGTTGACGAAACGTCACACCTACGTAACCTCCTCGTCCTGTCGACGAAACGTCTGGCATCTCGTCCATCAAATCTATATTGAAAGAAAGTTTCAAGGTGAAAATGAATATTCAAAATATTCAATAAATTACTCATTCATTTCATAGAAGCCATTCACTTTCAGTCTTTCTCTTTCTGACAATATCATTTCTAGAGTATTTCAAATTAATCACGAAACTCGCATATGAAACCTTTAAAGCAAGGCCGTGTAAATTGAAATGTCTGCTTCGTGTGTGAGGGGCTAGAGGTAATAAATACTCGAGAATATTTGAATACTGCTGTCTATAAGGGCTCTATTTTTGGTACATAGGCTGGCCGTTGTAAAAGCTTTACCTGTAAGTTAACCCTTTAGCGACCAGGTGGACACTCGTGTCTCCTTTCATTTAGTAGTCCCATGGGACCAACTGGCCATATGTGTCCTCTTCAATTTTTTTTTATAAATAAAAAAAAAAATCTCATCAAATGATTTTTATATCCTCACTGATATCTAAACTCAAAAAAAAAGTTATTAAATATTATTTTACCAAATTTAATATATAATCCAATTTACGAATTGAATCTTAGTCCCACATTATAATATAATAAATAATAACCAACAATTAAATCAAAAGATTAAATATGTATGGAAAATATCTCTCTTTTCCACATGTAGTTTCAATGCAATAGCAGTAACATTGACCATGTCGGTAACATCCATTTCTCTACGATTAAATGGGATTTAGGTTTATAGGCACAGAAACGATAAACACAGATATCTACGACCGGAAAGGAGAAACTGCTGCTAAGATATAGATACCATGTAAATATAACTGGTAAGATATAGATACCATGTAAATAATGCTGCTAAGATATAGATACCATGTAAATATAACTGGTAAGATATAGATACCATGTAAATAATGCTGCTAAGATATAGATACCATGTAAATAATGCTGCTAAGATATAGATTCCATGTAAATAATGCTGCTAGATATAGATACCATGTAAATAGTGCTGCTAGATATAGATACCATGCAAATAGTGCTGCCTATAGATATAGATACCATGTAAATATAACTGGTAAGATATAGATACCATGTAATTATAACTGCTAAGATATAGATACCATGCAAATAGTGCTGCTAGATATAGATACCATGTAAATAATGTTGCTAAATATAGATACCATGTAAATAATGCTGCTAGATATAGATACCATGCAAATAGTGCTGCTAGATATAGATACCATGTAAATATAACTGCTAAGATATTGATACTATGTAAATATAACTGCTAAGATATAGATACCATGTAAATATAACTGCTAAGATATAGATACCATGTAAATATAACTGCTAAGATATAGATACCATGTAAATAATGCTGCTAGATATAGATACCATGTAAATAATGCTGCTAGATATAGATACCATGTAAATAATGCTGCTAGATATAGATACCATGTAAATAATGCTGCTAGATATTGATACTATGTAAATAATGCTGCTAGATATTGATACCATGTAAATAATGCTGCTAGATATTGATACCATGTAAATAATGCTGCTAGATATTGATACCATGTAAATAATGCTGCTAGATATTGATACCATGTAAATAATGCTGCTTGATATTGATACCATGTAAATAATGCTGCTAGATATTGATACCATGTAAATAATGCTGCTAGATATTGATACCATGTAAATAATGCTGCTAGATATTGATACCATGTAAATAATGCTGCTAGATATTGATACCATGTAAATAATGCTGCTAGATATTGATACCATGTGAATAATGCTGCTAGATATAGATACCATGTAAATATAACTACTAAGATATAGATACCATGTAAATATAACTACTAAGATATAGATACCATGTGAATAATGTTCTCTTCTCTCACTATAATTGAAGACTCATTCGCTAGGACATCAGAAGATCTGCAATGTGTTATTGAAGTACCTAGTCTGTAAATACTCAGAAAATAAGGAATGGTGGGGTCATAGAATAGTAATTGAGGTCCAATTTTATCTCCTATGTGCCAACAATAAGTTTCTTAGTGTAGGTAGGGTAAATGAGGAAGATTTATACAGTTCTTAATAACACCAAAGGACATTTTCTCTTCATCCTACTTCCTTCAACCGTCCAGTAAGAAAAAGATACTTCTATTTCCACATGACTCTCTCTAATTTAACTTTGAACTGTTGAAGGGAGTGCTCATCAAAAGCCAATCTAGAAACTTTAAAACTCGCACTAAATTCAATATTAGAAAGTAGATTGCTTTTTCCGAAAGAATAAATGTGATGGAATTTAAATTTCAAGTTTTATGAAGGTTTATAATGTAAAAATAGAATTTATATAATGTCTTATCACAGCTAAAATTAAATTTCCATCTTTCCGAAGTTAAAGTATATATTAATAGAGTTTATTAAAAGAATAAGGAATAACTATTTTGTGACACTAGAGATATTGGACAGGACCTTAGATATAGACAGATATAGGACAGGACCGTAGATATTGACAAGATATAGGACAGGACCGTAGATATTGACAAGATATAGGACAGGACCGTAGATATTGACAAGATATAGGACAGGACCGTAGATATTGACAAGATATAGGACAGGACCGTAGATATTGACAAGATATAGGACAGGACCGTAGATATTGACAAGATATAGGACAGGACCTTAGATAAATGACCAATTTAACCATAGATATATATTAAAGCCTTTTTATTGTTAACAGGTACTATTCAGATATTGTTTTTGTATAAATATTTCGATTGTTCATTACCATTTTCAATTAGGCAATCACACTCTATTCACCGGATATCTGTTCTCATTTTTTCACCACTCCAAAGAGTGATATCCTTCCTGCAAATGGCGTTAGACGGCCCCTTGTTTTCCTTTGAAATTTCTATTGTGAGAATAAAGAATCTGATTAGTCGGTTCAGTTATTTTCAATTGGAATAAAGGAATCGTAGCAACTGTAGAAGAAGTAAAGGAAATTTGACTTGGAATTGATCACTTAGCCAGTTTAATGACAATCTATTCCTGATTATTTATCTAGGAATATATGATGGAGAATACAGTTATTTTAAGTCTTTTTGATATTCATTATGTTTTAGAATTCTATTGAAAACCTCATTGTTCAATACCAAACCCTTAATGTTAAATATTTTGCGTGTTCTATATTACTACCAATAAGATACATTAATGGAAAATTAATTATTAGTTATTTCCAAGTAAATATTTCCAGATTATTTTCAAAGTATAAGTAATTTCAAAGTAAAAGTTCAAAGATGACAAAACATTCATTCCTATTTAATAGAAAGTTTTAGAGCTTTTTTTAAATGGAGTCCCCTCTCAATCTTCTATTACCCCACATTAACTTTTCCCTAATTCATCAATGGCTCAACCATAACTTTCTGTTTCAATCTTCTATGGCTCCACCATAACTTTCCCCATCACAATCTTCTATGGCCCTACCATAACTTTCTGTTTCAATCCTCTATGGCTCCACCATAACTTTCTCCCTCACAATCTTCTATGGCCCCATCATAACTTTCCCCATCACAATCTTCTATGGCCCTACCATAACTTTCTGTTTCAATCTTTTATGGCTCCACCATAACTTTCCCCATCACAATCTTCTATGGCCCTACCATAACTTTCTGTTTCAATCTTCTATTGCTCCACCATAACTTTCTCCATCACAATCTTCTATGGCCCCACCATAACTTTCTCCATCACAATCTTCTATGGCCCCACCATAACTTTCTCCATCACAATCTTCTATGGCCCCACCATAACTTTCTCCAAGAAGGAACTAAATAAATTCTCTAGCAATAACAAAAAGTTTTCTATCCCTACTTAGCGTTCATCAATTGACATCAAAGATGAAAATAAAATCTTGAAGGCGATGTTACATTGCAAAACAGGAACAGAGGTAGAAACCAAGAATAAAAGTGAGTAAAAAACAGGAATACCTAGTGGTAAAATCAGGAATAGTGGTAAAACCAGGAATAGTGGTACAACCAGGAATAGTGGTAGTACATGGGTACAGTGGTAGAAAATAGGATTATTGGTGGTAACCAGAAAATATATTAATCCAGGAATCCTGGTAGTATCCCTCATTCCTGGCAGTACCCTCCATTCCTGGTGGTATCCCTCATTCCTGGCAGTACCCTCCATTCCTGGTGGTATCCCTCATTCCTGGCAGTACTCTCCATTCCTGGTGGTATCCCTCATTCCTGGCAGTACTCTCCATTCCTGATGGTATCCCTCATTCCTGGCAGTATCCCTCATCCCTCAGTACCCCATCCCTGGCAGTATCTATCACTCCTGGCAGTATCCCTCAGTATCCCTCATTCCTGGCAGTATCTATCATCCCTCAGTATCTCTCATTCCTGGCAGTATCCCTCATTCCTGGCAGTATCCCTCATTCCTGGCAGTATCCCTCATTCCTGGCAGTATCCCTCATCCCTCAGTACCCCATCCCAGGCAGTATCTATCACTCATAGCAGTATCCCTCATTCCTGGCAGTATCCATCATCCCTCAGTATCCATCACTCCCACAGTATCCATCACTCCCAATTGTTTTGTCTATCTATTTTCTGTCTGAGGTCATCTTCCCAATTTATGGACGACTCTTTTTATCCGAACATTTCTGAAATGGGAAAGCAATGGCGACGATATTTATGGAGACGATAAGTTGAAAGGAAAGCCTTAGGAAAAAGGGAAGTGACGACATTTTCCTTTTCAGGGGATACCTTTCGGTGGAGCGGTGGGCAAAAAATCATCAAAATTTATATATTGGTCATAGTGTGAATTAGATTTTTGACACCCCTAGAATTTGTTAAAAGAATGTTCTATATTGCTATAAAATACTGTATTTGTGGTAGCCTCTAACTCATATTATGAGTATGGTCGAGTTATCATAACTATTACTCATAATATGAGTATGAGAACCTCATACTCATAATAAAGCATTCATTCATTTTCACTTTACAATATGATAATTAATTCAGTTTATTTGCATTTAACATATGAATTTACAAATATGAATATTAATTCGGTTTTCCATTATTAGGATTACAGGGTAAGTTCCGAATTATCGGACAGTTCTAAATTTCCGGTTATATAACAAAATATATAGAATAATTACTATCTATATGTAATTTTAATTACTATATATATTTTTCATTTAGTACCGATGATGCGGAACTGTTCAATATATTGGAATTTAACCTAAATTCAATTTCGCAACTCTACGCCATCAAACGGTAGCGATTCGAAATGAAATAGGGATTTAATCTCCCATATTGCCTATGGAACACCAAATATATGTCCAGATATTAGCCCGAATATTATCCCAGATATTAGCTCATATATTATCACAGATAATAGCTCATATATTATCACAGATAATAGCCCAAATATTATCCCAGATATTAGCCCAAATATTATCCCAGATATTAGCCCAAATATTATCACAGATATTAGCTCAAATATTATCCCAGATATTAGCCCAAATATTATCCCAGATATTAGCCCAAATATTATCACAGATATTAGCTCAAATATTATCCCAGATATTAGCCCAAATATTATCACAGATATTAGCTCAAATATTATCACAGATATTAGCCCAAATATTATCCCAGATATTAGCTCATATATTATCACAGATATTAGCTCATATATTATCCCAGATATTAGCCCAAATATTATCACAGATATTAGCCCAAATATTATCCCAGATATTAGAGCAAATATTATCCCAGATATTAGCCCAAATATTATCCCAGATATTAGAGCAAATATTATCCCAGATATTAGCTCATATATTATCCCAGATATTAGCCCAAATATTATCACAGATATTAGCCCAAATATTATCCCAGATATTAGCCCAAATTTTATCCCAGATATTAGCCCAAATTTTATCCCAGATATTAGCTCAAATATTATCCCAGATATTATCCCAAATATTATCCCAGATATTAGCCCAAATATTATCCCAGATATTAGCCCAAATTTTATCCCAGATATTAGCCCAATTTTATCCCAGATATTAGCTCAAATATTATCCCAGATATTAGCCCAAATTTTATCCCAGATATTAGCTCAAATATTATCCCAGATAATAGCCCAAATATTATCCCAGATATTAGCCCAAATATTATCCCAGATATTAGCCCAAATTTTATCCCAGATATTAGCCCAATTTTATCCCAGATATTAGCTCAAATATTATCCCAGATATTAGCCCAAATTTTATCCCAGATATTAGCTCAAATATTATCCCAGATAATAGCCCAAATATTATCCCAGATATTAGCTCAAATATTATCCCAGATATTAGCCCAAATTTTATCCCAGATATTAGCTCAAATATTATCCCAGATAATAGCCCAAATATTATCCCAGATATTAGCCCAAATATTATCCTAGATATTAGCTCAAATACTATCCCAGATATTAGCTCAAATATTATCCCAGATATTAGCCCAAATATTATCCCAGATATTAGCCCAAATATTATCCCAGATATTAGCTCAAATATTATCCCAGATATTAGCCCAAATACTATCCCAGATATTAGCCCAAATATTATCCCAGATATTAGCTCAAATATTATCCCAGATATTAGCCCAAATATTATCCCAGATATTAGCCCAAATACTATCCCAGATATTAGCCCAAATATTATCCCAGATATTAGCTCAAATATTATCCCAGATATTAGCCCAAATATTATCCCAGATATTAGCTCAAACATTATCCCAGATATTAGCCCGAACATTATCCCAGATATTAGCCCGAACATTATCCCAGATATTAGCCCAAACATTATCCCAGATATTAGCCCAAATACTATCCCAGATATTAGCCCAAATATTATCCCAGATATTAGCCCAAATATTATCCCAGATAATAGCTCAAATATTATCACAGATAATAGCTCAAATATTATCACAGATAATAGCTCAAATATTATCACAGATATTAGCCCAAATATTATCCCAGATATTAGCCCAAATATCTCCAAATATTATCCCAGATATTAGCCCAAATATCTCCAAATATTATCCCAGATATTAGCCCAAATATCTCCAAATATTAGCCAAGATATTTCCAGATATTATCCCAAACAAATGTTATACAACATCTGTACATATTACCTATTTGACTCATTTTTCTCAATAACAACACAATTTTCTTAATAAAAATGTTTGGACTAGTGATACTGAGTCAATTTGACCCATAAAGGTGGATCTTCTTGATGCTGATTTTTCAGTCGCGGTTACAATGATATTTCTATGTTTTTTTAGCCCCTTACTGTTCACCCTATGTTATTAAATAATATTTAATTATATACCATCCACACTACATAAACACCGACGGTAAATTTATAATCGGTTTGTAATATTTATTTAATATTCTATTTAAAATAATGATAATATTTTATCGTAAAATATCGAAAAGTAAGACGTTAACGTACAGAATTTTTTATTCTGAAATGTCCGTCGAAAGTTTTTAGATATATGATACATTATATTATTGTATTTTCGCCTAATCATTTATTATCATGCACAGGAAACCTTTTTATCATTAATTCTAATCCCCAATAGAAACCTTATTCCCTAATGCATAAAATGTATCCCTATCAATTACCATTAAGCACTTCAACTCGATTTTTCTCCTCGAAGTCATCAGTCAATTCTCAGTTTTTTTTATTGCATTAATCATGAGTTCAAAGCTGATGTCCAAACTCATTGAAAAGAAACACTGGATTCTGAATTTTGTAATTCGTTTTATGAAAGTGTGGTAACTTACGAATTATCAGAGGCTTAATTATATCGTTTTTTATTATATGACCGAAGATGTGAAACTTTCCGATAATTCGTAACTTAATTAGCTTGTATTTCACTAAAAATTCCTAATAAATTTCAAGGATGAGTTTGTGTCTTTTGTATAATTAACACTTATGCTATATTCGTGGTATTAATATATATTATATTTATTTCAAGTTTGACACGACGAAAACAGTTGGTATCTTTTTCTTTTTCTAGAGCTTTCGAATAAAACCATATTCATTATCTATATCCTAATTTGGGCTAATTTAAACGAAATAAATAGAACTAAGAAGTATTATGGTTACCAAAATTAATAAAGTCACATAAAGAATTAACAAATTTTAAAGAGAAATAATAGAAAAATAATAATTTATTGAACTCGCTTGTTCATTGAGCGATGGCGACTGTTTATGAATGTATAAACTATATACTATATTGGTATATACTAAATACTATATTATATAGATTCCAATAAACTAATATCAAACTGGTTTGAAGTTTGCAAAATTTTGAAATTTCAAACCAGTGTGATATTCGTTTATTGGAATCTATATAATATACTATATAACTATATATAATCATAAAAAGACGCCATTGCTCACTGAACAAGCGAGTTCATTCAACTTAGCTATTTTGGGTTAATAACTTGTTATTTTCTATGAGTTCTCTCTTTTCCTTCGTTATTTGTTAATTCTTTAAATATCCATAATACTTCTTATTTCTACTTATTTAGTTTAAAATTAGGATATTGATAATGAATATTGATTTATTCGAAAGCTATAGAAAAATAAAAAGATACTAATTTTTTTGTCGTCTCACTCGCTCTTCACTCCATAAAGTCACCACTATTTCCAAGAAGGAAGCCAATTACTGAAATTATTATTTCAAGTTTCAGATATTATTCTTTCGTTGCATTGATTTTCCTAATCTAAAAATAAATATATTTGAAATTGCTACAAATGGGTTTCAACATATTTAATTAAATAATTTATTCATCAATCATACAAAAATTAAATACAAACACTTTTCTCAGAATTGCAAATGCAAATATACTTACCATATGGAAACAAAGAAGGAATACTTTTTCACTTTTATTATACAAAAAGGTATAGCAACAATCAGACCCACTTACTAGAGCTGTTTGGTAGTAACATTATTCTTTGATGGATTCTTACGTTTCTTCTTGCTAGAGTTAGTAAAGGAAAGAAACTTTGATGAAGCTAATAATAACATATAATGACATGGCAACTTTTACAGTAGAAAATATACGCCTTTATTGTCAGAACATTAGTTTATTATGCCTGTAAGAAAAATCGTATCAAACGTCACAATATTATGTCATGCGTCACAATATTGTATCAAACGTCACAATATAATATCATGCGTCACAATATTGTATCATACGTCACAATATTAAATCATGCGTCAAAATATTATATCATACGTCACAATATTAAATCATGCGTCACAATATAATGTCATGCGTCACAATATTGTATCATACGTCACAATATTATATCATACGTCACAATATTATATCATACGTCAAAATATTAAATAATACGTCACAATATTATTTACATATTATAATATGTAACAAATAATAAAAAATTAATATTACTTGAATATTTTTATCATTGCTTTCTAAAAAAATGTATTACATATTAACACAATGATAATTTAATTTAATTTGAATATTGGCGTCAAAACCACCTGTTCTTATACCACCAAAGTAACATCTAAATAATCAAATATATTAAATTTGCATTAAGAAAATTAACTCAAACCTAATAATCATTTTTCTTAATTCCAGAACAAATTTCCTATTATTTATTACAATAAATTGAAAAATGAGGAAATGATGCAAGAAATTTCCCAATTTGGGTTCACTCCTTCATATAGTAATTAGTGCCGTACAATAGAATGGTGAATATTATACTGAAATCTATATACAATGTTGAAAATATTGTGACACATGCAATAAGATGTTCGTAAAAAGAAAACTGGCTGCTATTCAATACCTTTTTTAGCTGAAAAAACTGGTAAAAGATGAACATTTCTAGTTTGCAATTGAAGGGAAAATTGATCAACGGTTGAGATTTTTAATTGATGGTGTGAAATATATTATGTAAATTAGTGATGTACTTTTTGAAATAAAATGATCCAAAATGCTGATTATAAACCATATCAGTAATTAGGTATAATACCAAATTCTGAACATATCTAGAGCATTTTAATCTGAAGCATTTTGCATGGAAGATAGAAAATACAAATATTTGAAAACCTATGGCACCTCAAAATACAGAAACTCTGAACTCCAATGAATGCTAATTGCAGACAAAGAAAAAGAGTGACTCTCCTTTCGAAATGTTAGAACCCAAACTCTCTCCGCAGTCCCCGAAAAACCAAAGTTCCTCTCAGTGTCTTCCATCCAACGAGAAGAACAACCACCAAACTTTAGAGAAAAAAGATACCACGGAATGCACCGACGGTATCCTGTCTACCAATGAACCACCGTCTGTATCCAGGATACGGAATGGATGTGCTACCCAGAACTGTTCTGGAACTTTCTACACCGAGAACAGTGGCGACTTTTTGCTTAACTCTGGGCAATGTTCCGGCGTAGGTTGTTACAGAGAGGGACGACAAAACTTCTGCTGCAGAAGAGACATGTGTTTGTGTCCGTGTTCGAAGGTGAATTCTCTAACTCCGTGCATCCATGGCAGTACTGTTATGCTAAGACGATACCCTAAAAGTGAAGGATACCAACACCAAACAAAATGCAGGTATGTTTAAAAAAATAAAACATAAGAATAATGGAAGTTTTAGTAGAATTTTCACGTCGTTGAAATTTTCTTAATGGATAGTAAATTGTCATTAAATTTAAATAAGATCAAGTTATCAGATGATTAACTCCTTTTTTGTCGAAGAATAGGCAGAAATTTTCATAATAAATAATCACAAACTTAGATACATTCCAGACTAAAGAAGTTGTTCTACGATTTTCTTACAAACTTCCTAACTTTTTTTATGATAGATTTTTCTGTCCGAGTTACTGTGCAAAACAGTGGAAGAAAAAGTACGAAACCTACTATCATCGGAACTTATTCAAACAATAACAATGCTTAAATAGTCTCCTGCAATTAGTGCGATATCTGAGTTTAAAAAAACTATGGGAGAATTTCTGAATTCCTGTGTAATAAGTCTCATTTTACATAGTAAGCTAGACATAGTTAAACATTATTATCTTGTTAAGTAGAATATAATATCTGTAACATTGCATAGTATATCGTAATTAGGGTTGTGACAATATGCGTTCAAAATCATAGATCCTGAAAATAGTATAGACGGATTGAAATAAAGACAACTTAATCGTTCTAAACCAGCGGTTTATAGTATTCGATACCATTTCATTCAGTTTCGTCTATGATATTCCTAAGATCTATGATTTAAAATGCATATTGTCACAACCCCAAACATTATTAGGGTTGTGACAATATGTACTTAAAATCATAGGTCCCGAAAATATTATAGATGAAACTATCTGAAATGGTGTCAAATACTATATACCGCTGGTGTAGAACGATTCAATACTCTTTAATTATCACCTAATATTTTCGAAAACTATGATTTTAAACGCATATTGTCACAACCCTAATTATAATTATATCATTCAATTAATATTTTTAGTGGTAAAGAAATTCAAAAGGAGTAGAAAGAGAATATTTATTCCATATATTATTTAGTTCGAACAATATTAGCGTCCAATAGAAATGGATCACAAGAGAAAAGTCATATCTATTTTTTCTGTTGAAACAATGGATGTTAAATGTAACTGTTGTTGTAACAGCTCTATCAATTATTTCGCAGCGTGTCAATATTTATTGCTTTTCAATTTCACGCTCCATTTATTTGCTCTTCAGTTCTTCACAGCGCATTTCAATTGAAATATTCACAGGGGCAATAGTCGAAATCCTCTCCGAAACTTTTTGTTATTTCGAGTGGTGCGATACACGTTTCCGCAGTTTATATTTTATTATTCTAATAGAAAAGCTTGTAAAAGGAATTGAGTCCCATGTAGGAATAAAAAACTGATGGAAATGATCTTTAAATGTATAATAAATAGTCTATAGTTGCTATAAATGGAAACGTATAAAGTATAGTAAGGAAATTAAAGTATGGAATCGAAATGATCGTTTACAAAATTTCTCTCTATTATTTTTAGTTCTATTTAGTATATTGTAAATTAGTACTGAAATGCAGTGAAAAGAATAGTAATTGCAGAGTCCAAATGTAATTTTCTATTTCTATATCGTAGTATAAATATATGTGGAATTAAAAATAGTATTAGATTTCGCCGGGATTTCATTCACGGACATTTCATTCAAGGACATTTCATTCACGGACATTTCATTCACGGACATTTCATTCACGGACATTTCATTCACGGACATTTCATTCACGGATATTTCGTTCAAGGGACATTTCATTCACGGACATTTCATTCACGGACATTTCATTCACGGACATTTCATTCACGGATATTTCGTTCAAGGGACATTTCGTTCAAGGACATTTCTTCCACAAGCAATTCGTTCACAAAAGTATTAAAACTAAATTTACTTCATACATATACTTCCTATATATATATATATATATATATATATATATATATATATAGTTACTTTAGAGGATAAACGAAAGGGAAAATAACAAAGTATTAAAGACTTACCGAACCCAATGGGTAAGACTTACCGAACCCAATGGGTAAGACTTACCGAACCCAATGGGTAAGACTTACCGAACCCAATGGGTAAGACTTACCGAACCCAATGGGTAAGACTTAACGAACCCAATGGGGAAGACTTACCGAACCCAATGGGTAAGACTTACCGAACCCAATGGGTAAGACTTAACGAACCAAATGGGGAAGACTTAACGAACCCAATGGGTAAGACTTAACGAACCCAATGGGTAAGACTTAACGAACCCAATGGGGAAGACTTAACGAACCCAATGGGGAAGACTTAACGAACCCAATGGGTAAGACTTAACGAACCCAATGGGTAAGACTTAACGAACCCAATGGGTAAGACTTAACGAACCCAATGGGTAAGACTTAACGAACCCAATGGGTAAGACTTACCGAACCCAATGGGTAAGACTTAACGAACCAAATGGGGAAGACTTAACGAACCCAATGGGTAAGACTTAACGAACCCAATGGGTAAGACTTAACGAACCCAATGGGTAAGACTTACCGAACCCAATGGGTAAGACTTAACGAACCAAATGGGGAAGACTTAACGAACCCAATGGGTAAGACTTAACGAACCAAATGGGGAAGACTTAACGAACCCAATGGGGAAGACTTAACGAACCCAATGGGGAAGACTTAACGAACGAATTTCTAATTACTACCAACTAAGAATGTTTTCTACTTTCATACTGCAAGATATATAGAAATATTGCTAAATATAAAGTATATACAGTTTACCATGCAAAATAAAGAATTTCGTGGACGAAATGTCCGGCCATGGAGTTTTGTCATGCGCAAAAAGTGAAAGTTTTGTTCTATTTTCGATGAAATATTTTTTAAACATTTTGAGTTCAGATCAGAAATTAAATTATTTTAAGCAAAAATTCCCCTCTCGTTCAACTGTGTTCATTTCTTTCTTTTTGTGCCGGATAGTACTTTTAGAATATGTTCTTCAGCAGATAGTACATCATTAGTAGAACTAACGACTGAATTTCTTTCTTTTTGTCGTGATTTCACATCCCTAATGTGCTCAGATTCTCCTTAATTAAAGATATTACAAGGGACTTAGGCACTGTGATTCAGTCGGCACTTCTTCTTTTTAGAGCATTTTTATAATTGCAGTACTCGGGAGCTATGAACTTGGCGGCTGCTGTTGAAATTACTTACAAAATTATAGTAAATTGAACACCCTGAAATTGTGTTTTTAATATCATTATATTTTCATTTAATATTAATGTAGGTGCTTTGACACATGTGCAATGTGTATAATACAGAGTAAGTTACGAATTATCGGACGGTCATATACTTTTTTTATACTCTACGAGTCTACGTCTCAACATTAATACCGGAACACACTTAATCTTCTCGGTCATAGTGAACCGGGTCAAGTGTGGGTGTCTTTACCACAGAAAATGTTAATTAAGGCCCTGTCTCACCTCAAGAACTGGAACGGAGGGAGAATGAACCAAATTTTGATAACGCTTGTCACTGCACACAAAAGGGAAAACAAATCGTGGTAACGCGAGCGTTGATAGAGCGGTGTTCTATGCGTGTGGGCGTCGGCTCGGCGGGGGTTTAAAGTATGTATAGCGGCATACTGCTTTTGACTGCGGAGCTGAGCATATGAAATCTTTGAGAAATTCTGATCGATTTTAATAGAAATCGATAGTTGAAGTTCATCAGCTGATAGCCCGGTCACACCAGAGAAAATTTGCTGGAGCGTTCCTTGAGTAAGGAGAAAAATCATCACCGCTTGTTGACCACCGCCGCTCCGAAAATTTTGAACTGAACAAAATATTACGACCGGTGAGGAGCGGGACCCACCGTTGCTCCCCCATCTTTGCCTGAGAGGTGATTAAACGTTGCACAAACTTTGTTAAAGCGATTGCAAGCATTTTACACATGTTCACAGGATTTGTGGAACTGTGTCGGCCGTTGAAGCAGCAATCCATTTCGGTGATGAACTTTGGTTTGGCGTTGGTATGGAGGTCGCACAGCTCTATACTGCTAAACCAACGCTCGTTGCCTCCCGTTACCTTTAAGCTAACACTATTATTTTTACCCATTTTGTGCGCGGAAAAAATATAAACAATTTTGTGCAAAATCGGAAGAAAATTTGAAAACATGGGTATTGCCTGCGTTGTGATAGCGTTGGCTTAACGATCGCGAGCGTTGTTTTAGCGGTGAATCCAGCGTCCACGAACATGCACCCTGTGGAGAACTTTCCGGAACTGAAAATTGATCGCTCTCCACCGCTCACAATATTTTGTGTAGCTCAAAACTTTCTGAGCGAAGGTGGCCTAGCACATACGGCTTTACTTTTTCCGCACACAGAACCAACTTCTGTGTACGGTAACGAGCGGTGATAATATTTTAACACCTCTCAAAGAACGCCTTAACAAAATTCGGGCGATGTGACGTAGGCTTAAGTCTAGTCTTTACTTGGCAATCTTAAAATGAACATTAAACAGTCTTTATTATTATCTCTAGACTCTCTAGGCATGATAAAAAGGTTCATGGACTAATCCCTTTTACTTCATCTGCGGCTTCTTGAGATACTTACGAAACTGTCCGATAACTCGTAACAAACCCTAACATAGTTCCTTTTCTCTGTTTGTACGTGCAATAATAACTAATGTAGGTGAGAAGTTATTATTTCAATATCAATATTAGGGATAAATTACCCTCTTAATAACATCAACCCCCCCCCCCATAGGGTGAAGTCCCTGAAGTCCACAGAGAGAAGTGCATGGTGCATCCTGGTGATGTCCTTATTGGCAGTCTGCTCTGCACTGGCCACTGTACTGGCCCTTAGGATGTACACAGGTGAGTGCAGTGAATGCAGTTCTTATTACAGGTGAGTGCAGTGAGTGCAGGTGAGTGCAGTGAGTAAAGGTGAGTGAGTGCAGTCTGAGAACATGTGAGTTCAGTGAGTGCAGTGAATGCAGTGAGGGCAGTTCTTATTGTATTGTTGGATCTAAATCTGAAACAAAATTCATTTTTTGGTGAATTTGTAATAAAAAATAATTTGATTATATAAATTGCTTTTAAGAAATAATCAATCAAAAATATAACATTTCTTTATTATATTGAATATAAATTTTCAAATCACTAGAATTTCTAATTTTTATTCAATATTAATAAGATATGAATAAAGAGAATCGAAATCTGAAGCCTTGAAATGATTCTCAAAGTCCTGAAGAAAAAAAAAAAAAATTATTGTTATTGCATTAATTTAATTCTGAAGACTTAATCCGATTATTTGAAACTTACATTCGAAAATATCCCGAAGGCGAAAATATTATTCTTAAGTCTGTACTTAATTAATTCTGTAGTATATCGTTAAGATATTATTGTGTACAATAGTGGTGAGAAAGTTAGGAATTAAATTTAAATTATCTTGCCAAAATAAACTGAAAATTTATTAGCAAAGTTCGGTGACCGGACGTTTCGTTACTGGACGTTTCGTACCCGGTCGTTTCGTACCCGGACGTTTCGTTACCAGATTTTTCTTTTCTTTTTAAACCTGGAAAGATTTTTTCTTACTTGTTATGGGTTGCAGACTACAATTTATACCAATCCCATATATTTAAGAATTAATACTACTTTAAATTATAAGGTTTAACATACATTTTATTCGTCTGCTAAGTATCTGGATATATTATTGATTATAATCAGAAGTATAAAAATTAATAGATTTGTTCCGTGTAAACCGAATTTTAATAATGAAGATAAAAACAAGAGTGGTAATAAAAGTAAAATATAAAAGTTGAAGAAATATGGACTTTTTTATTATCACCCTTGTCTTTATCTTCATTATGAAAATTAACAATCATCTCTTAATATATTTGATTAGAAAAGTTGGAAGTGAAAATACTAAGGATGCTAATTGATATAGAAGTTAAATAACAATAAATATATTTAATTTTTCCTCATAAGATCGAAAATGTTGTTCAGTCGAAAATGAACGGTAGGATAAAGATCCAATAACCAGATGTAACATGTTACCAAACGGAAATAACATAATTTAAAAACATAACCCTCCTCAACTTTGCGAAGGTAATAAATATTTTCGATTATAAAAGAAAAGACTGTATAATTAACTATTTTAACTCAAAGTTTTAATTCCCTTTCACTATTTTCTAATATGATTGAAAATTTCCGGTGATTTGGGATAAAAAAAATAAAAAAATGATTGTGTGAAAATATGTAATACATATTTAATTGTATATCTATAATGTATGGGATTGGTACAATTCAGAGAATATAACTCACTTCAAATTTAAAAAAGCGTTAGTCTGGAAAGGAAAATCTGGTAACAAATCGTCCTAGTAACGAAACGTCCGGTAACGAAACGTCCTAGTAGCGAAACGTCCGGGTACGAAACGTCCGGGTACGAAACGTCCAGTAACGAAACGTCCGGGTACGAAACGTCCAGTAACGAAACGTAAGGGTACGAAACGTCCAGTAACGAAACGTCCGGGTACGAAACGTCCAGTAACGAAACGTCCTAGCACCCAAAGTTCATAGTTATAATCTTCCATATTTTCGTTACATACGCAAAAAATGTAAATAAAATATAATTCAAATTTTATTTCGAATGGTATTCATTTTACCTGCAGGTACCATGCAATATTATAATATTTGATGGACAATATTAGCGTAGTTATAAATTCGATCAAAATTAAATCGTAATTAAAAAAAAAATTTGCCCCCAAATCCTGGATCAGTGTAAATTCATCGCGGGTAAATTCATCGCAGTAAATTCATCGCGGTAAATTCATCGCATGGTAAATTCATCGCATGGTAAATTCATCGCGTGGTAAATTCATCGTATGGTAAATTCATCGTATGGTAAATTCATCGCATGGTAATTTCATCGCAGGTAAATTCATCGCATAATAAATCATCGATGACATATAAAAGGAAGGTAGAGAGGTAAATATAAGATGATTTTTTTAGAGAGACATTGTAACGTTACAAACAATATGGTGCACCGACAATTGGGCCCAGGACAATTGGGCCCCAGGAAAATTGGTCCCCAGGACAATTGGGCCCACGACAATTGGGCTCCAAAACAATTGAACCCAGAAAAAATTGGGCTGAAGACACAATAAAGAAGTGTTACTTTGTTATTTTTAGGGTAGTGACAATATTATCTTTGAAATATGTTTTATATTCTCTAAAAATATGTTTTATATTCTCTAAAAATATGTTTGTAATTTTTGAATTAGTTTGATATACTTGGTAAGGTGTATATTAGCAATCCCGTAAAATCACATTTGTATACTAATCTCATGTTTCGGTGTAATGAAAATCTTTGAAGTATTTAAATAATTTTTATTAACCAGAATCATGCCATGTGAATTTTAAAGATTTTTGTTACATTGAACTACGAAAAATTGAAGAATTGTAGGAATAAAATGAGATTGTGAAAATACCTTTTGTAATACTAATTTATGAAACTCTTCTATATTGAACAGTGAACAGGTTTCAACAAATTTACATTAACTTCAATTCGACATGTATGTTCCAGTAATTTCAGCATGTCTTGGAAGGCCACGACGGCCTTCTTTATAAATACCCGCATTCATATTTTCTATTGTCTCTTCATCTAAAATAGCTACATTCTTATTTTCTATTGGCTACATCCTAACTTATTCACTATACAGGAGTTCATTATGGAGGTACTGTAACTAGGAAATATGTTGCCTACATGACCTATCTCAGAACAGAAAATTATTGTAATTTAAAAGAATAAAACCATTCATTCATGAAATGAATCTGTTCTAAGATCTATATTCTTCACAACGAGAACATTTTTTTCATATTATGAATATTCTATATTTTAAATATGATCAAGATTATATTTTTATACCAAACGCATATTGTCAAATACCTAGTTATTACGGTAGCAATGGTCTTTAATAAAGTGATACTGTAGACTCTGAAAAAATGGGTACATAATATATTGGTCCTTGGGCCCAATTGACTTGTGCCCAATTTTCGTGGCCCAATTATCGGTCCACGAAATAATATATGAGCATGTTGCTAGAGCAAACCGTTAATATTAAAGATTAAATTCTATCGTTACAACTGCACAAAAAATATATCTAAATCACTTTTAAAAATATAAATTGTAATCAATACCTCTTAAATAATCAGAAAACCTGGTTCCCATTTACTGAGGCAATTATGCTTTGCTGATCATATTTTCAAAGAGGTGTAGCATTAATAGTTAAGTTGTTGTTCAAACTCTGAGTAGCTACCCAAATACGTAATAATATTATAAATTTAAATTAAAGAAAAATATGAATAACCATAAAATAATAAATTAATGCAAGTTTACCCACATATTAAATATTAATTGAATGATATATATGCGAAAATTATATGACATTCTATTACTAAAATCCAATCATTTAAAATGAACTAAAATTACTGATTCGTACAAACAAGTTACCCTAATACAGCAAATATAAAGTAAGGTCGGCGCGATAATTTGAAAAAGTATATTTAAGTTTATCAATTTAATTTTATAATGTACCATGCGATGAATTTACCATGCGATGAATTTACCATGCGATGAATTTACCATGCGATGAATTTACCACGCGATGAATTTACTATACGATGAATTTACCACACGATGAATTTACCGCGCGATGAATTTATCATGCGATGAATTTACGGCGATGAATTTACCGGCGATGAATTTACCGGATACTCCAAATCCTGACGTAATCTTATTAATTATGATATTTTACACTAAAATACCATCAATATTCACCGTAACGGTCTATAGCAGACGATCTGACGACTAAAAAATGGTCTAATTTGATACTAATTCACTCCTCCACCAGGCTCAGCTTTGATTGAGATCCTTAACTCCGTGAAACCTGCTGGCTACGATGTGGAGTCCTTACCTGGCTTCAACAAGGCCAAGGAATCCTCAGGCCCTCTGCCTGACGACGTCTGTTACTCTCAGGCCTGCATTAGAGCCACCTCTCAGATCCTAGATAGGATGGACAGGACAGCAGATCCTTGTGACAACTTCTACCAGGTCAGTCATGTAAATGCCACTTTCAGAAACCTACCGCAATCGAAAAGATGATATAAATGTTATAAATAGGTCTGCCAGAAATTTCTAAAAGTTGGATTGTTTCGTGGCCATTTATTTTTCTGAGTACCAGGCCTTTTGAGTCACTAGGAGAAGCTTCCACTCAAACTATTTTATATTCCTTTATAATGAATTGAATTGCAGCCCCAAAGATATTCTTTAAAGGAATTAATGGGCTATTTCATTAAAGCGTATTTTCATGTTGAAAATATAAAGGTACCGAAAGAATGAATTGAAGTGACCAATTCTTTGAAACTTATTCGCATTTCATTACTTTGATTTTTATTCAGAAGAAGCCAATAATCTAAAGTTTAGGAATTAGTATTTGTAAAAATAATCGAATATGATTTTGGAAATTGAAACATAAATCATGATTAGAATACAAACAAATTTTAAATGTTTTTAAATTCATTCCAATTATTCCAAATCAACCACTTCAATATAATATATAAACTAAGAAATATACTAATGTACATATAGATAAATCCTCATCCTCCATTCAAAATAAACACTACAGTTCTACCTATGTATGATGAAGCGAAATGAAGCCGTTTTGTTTCTTTCGTTTGTAAAGAAGTGATAAAGTCCCTTTAACATTGTCTAAATAATTACCGAGTCCATTTAGACAATTAAATGTGTTCTAATAAACATCCCCTGAAAGGACTGTAATTAACGCACGAGAAACTAGGAATTAAACACACACAAAATAGTGAAACAAAACATATGATACTAAATTAACATGGGCTAAATGTTGTAAACTGTTTCTGATTTAGAGAGTAAATATAGTAAAAACTAAATATGATGTAATGCATTTAGTATGAAACGAATAGAAAATGCATTCTCACTGTTAAATGTTTAACAAGAACATTTCTCTAAATTTGAAAATGTTTGAACGGTTCCAGGTCCTTTCACCGAACGACACTTTCGGCGGAACGAATATAACAATTTTGTAGCAAAATAAGGTATACTCGCCGTTTTTTTAATTAAAATGTTCTTTGAATGTGTTTATAACTAAATGATAAAACTAAAAAATACATAAATTCCCATTAAGTGACTGGCGGTTTTCCGCTTCGGCAGTTTTTTTGCCTGGCAGTTTTCCGGACACCGGTATACTCATTTTATAGTAAAAACAGTAAAGTATACATTTTGTCACTATCAGACCTAGCCGGGGGGAAGGGGGCATGCTCCTCCCCCAAAACCCCCCATCCGGACCACTAACCTATCCTCAGGTGCGCTATTTTTCATTATATCTATAAAGTATAGTGTTTATAAAATTTTCGGCGAAAGTGTCGTGCGTCGAAAGTTCTTCCAGAATTAGCGTTTTCGGCGAAAGAACATTTTAGAATTTGTTTGAACCTGTTCTAATTCTTGCAGCTACACAAAACTATCTCTAAATAACCCCCCCCCCCCCCTCACCCCCCGCAGTTCACTTGTGGTCAGTTCGTGGCAGACAATGTAGTGCCTGAAGACACGCACTACAAATCATCAATGCAAATGATGCAAGAAGATGTCCTCATCATCATTAAAAGTGAGAACTACAAACTAATGATGTACGACCACAGTGGTTCTTAAAGTGGGGTGACCGGGGATATGTTTATGGGATATTTCACATTTCATATAAAATCATTAATTGTTTTTCTTGTAGATATATTAAGGGATAACTGGCATGACTCTTTATATGTTGCTTATAACTTCTGTTCTTGCTGTTAATATCATGCAAAAAATACGTAAAGTATATTTACCTTTTTCTCGCATTATAGTAACAAAATATATTATAATTGTAGTTTTTCAATCTATTTCAATGCAATTCAATGCTCAGAGGGTGCCTGAGAAAAGCAAGGCGTTTGTGAGAAAAATACTTTAAGAACCACTGCTGTGAGTTATCTAAGATGTCCTTATATCTTCAGTTACAACTCTAAAACTACAAATTAATTATTTAGGTTATTTGAACAATATGTTTTTATCATCGGTATAACATTGAGGACCCCAGACCTGTGTACCTAAAAAGGTTTTATTTGTTGGTCAAAATTTTTGAAAATATAAAAAACAGCTCATAAGGTTTTTGAGATACTGCCTCTACCGCATAAGTTTCTACCGATACAGTGCTGCAAGTATAATGTTTTTACGGTTAATGTTCTTAAGGATAACTCTTCTCTGATTGGTCTGCAAGAAGGAGCAGCCAATAAGGGGCGGAGCACTAAACCGTTAGTGCTCCGCCCCCGGTTGGCTCCTCCTCCTTGCATATACATAGTAATAAGTTGAATTAAATTACATTTCAAATAATAACAACTTCGAAACTCTCAACGTAAATGGCTGTAATGTAGTTTGTTGTATACGCTAGTCTGTTGTTCTGCATACTTCATGATTGTGTTATAATCTGGCAGGGGGTTTGGCGGCGACACATACCCCTTTACTTTTGTTTGATCAATCTCCTTAGACAATCAATGAGTTAGTAACCTTAAAAGCATTTGGTATCCTAAAATCGTATCCACAACAAACAATAATAGATCATACTCATATGATTATTTTTCATTATAAAACATTATTTCATTCATTAGAAATATTATTTCTCCAATAAAAATTATAAATGATATTATATTTCATCTATAAGCTAAAATTATGAAAATAAGTATTAATTACATAAACTTACATATGAATAATCGAATTAATATAATTTATGTTTAATAGTATTTTAACGCAGTTCACATAAATAAAATAAATAATAAACTATTTTCTCTTCAGAAATGTTAACTTCCGAGGAGTCAGACGGAGAAACGGCATCGATGGGGAAAGCGAGGAGATTGTACCACTCCTGCATGAACACAAGTTAGTAATAGTTATAGTAACAGTAATTGTAATAGTAATAGTAATGATAATAGTTCTAGTAATAGTAATTGTAATAGTAATAGTAATAGTTATAGTAATAGTAATTGTAATTTCTCAATCTCCCCATCTGTCTTTCTCCCATCTAACTTTCCCCCATATTTTCCCCATCTCCCCCCAGGTTTCACTGTTCATCGTCAGGACATGGAAGACTCCCCCATCTTCCCCCTGCTTACCCCCAGTGGTGTGGGAGAATGGCCCATCCTCTCTGACAGCTGGTCTGACGAGTCCTTTGACCTGGAGACTCTATTGGCGTACCTCAATGTCTACCAGGTGCAACCCTTGCTATATATAACATCAATACTTACCAAGTATATTAAAATATATAACATCAATGCCTATCAAGTACACTCAGAGAAATTCTGATGCACCCAGATGTTTCGAGTGCATTTCTCTAAACTGTATCCCTAAAGTGTATCTCTAAAGCGAGTCACTTTAGTGCATCAAACTATAGTTTGGATGAACTAAAGTGCATCAGTTCGATGCACTTTAGTGTCTTACCTATAAGTTTGTTAAAATGACGAGAGAATAATTTCCTCGTCATTTTAACAAACTTATAGCTAAGACACTAAAGTGCATCGAACTGATGCACTTTAGTGCATCCAAACTATAGTTTGATGCACTAAAGTGACTCGCTTTAGAGACAAACACATAGGATGAACTCAAAACAACTGAGTGCATCAGTTGGAGCTGTTCATTTTTCTAAGTGTTTATTAAAAAGGGGATGCCTTATTACCTACCAATTAAGTATATTGAAATATATAACCTTATTACTAGGGTTTCGACAATATGCGTTTAAAATCATAGATCCTGAAAATATTACGGATTGAATTAAAGAGTATTGAATCGTTCTACACCAGCGGTATATAGTATTCGATGCCATTTCATTTCGTTTCGCCTATGATATTCTTAAGATCTATGATTTTGGACGCATATTGTCACAACCCTGCTTATTACCCATCAAGTACATCAAAATATATAACCTCAATATCTACCAGGTACACCCCTTGCTAGACTCTTACATCACACCTGACGAGAAGAATTCCAGCGTCTACTCTTTGCAGGTAAATTTAATTAGCTATTAATTAGTACTATGCTAGGTAAATACTGCTGAGACTATCAAAACAAACTCTCAACCGTTTTTCTTGAGAGTTTTAAAATAATTTTTTTTTAAATCCGAGACTGAATTTTCCGAGCCCGAATTTTCCTGACCGAAAATTCCGAGACCAAAATTTCCGGCCACTGTAAATACTAATTAACGTACTATATTAATATTTATGAAGTTATAATCTAATTCTCTCGTAATTATATGTAACTAAATAATTAGTATTAGTTATTTTATCAATATATTCAATTCATAATAATTATGTAGCATAGCATTTAATTGTATAAATGAATGTAACTTTACTCTCTCATGCTTATATAACAATAGTTAGTTAGAATATCTATTAATACATATTTATATACAGTTGATAATTATTAAAAACAGTACTTAAATTAAAATCTAATTGACTTTTTTCACATCTGAAATAACCCAACAAATGTTAGAGTATAAATTAAATTCTAATTTGAAAAAGAAAACTAATTTAGTTGTTGTTGGAATCTCACTTTTGTTTAGACTGTGTACATCTGGCTTCAGTGACATAATTAGAAATTGTTTTTTCAACATTAAAGGTCAAATGATAATGCAATGTCTCAAAATTGAATGCATCTGTTAAATGTTAAATGCATATAAAAATATATGATCATTAGTTAAAAATAACTTTTCTGAAACTTTAGGTATTTTTTTCCTCATATCTCCATTGTAATAATTTCTATATAACATTTCGTGAATCAATTGAGAATTTCCATATATAAATTTTACCCAATTGTGATTCGTATTTTACTGGTCAATGTTCAAAAGAAAGATTATTTGCACTTTTAAAAAAGTTATATCCTGGTAACTGTTCAAGAGAAAAAGCTGGTTACTGGTTACTGCCCAAGAAAATACGCAATTTATTTGTTCCATTACAAAGTTATATCCTTTACTTATTCTAAAAATTCTAAAGATAAATACAATTGCTTTGTTGTTTTAATTCCAAAAAGAGTTGCAATAAAATATCTCTGTTTTTTCCTTTTTTCAGTTTTACCTCGGTGCCCCCGCCCTTGTCCGTAACTACTACCTCAACTCTAGTAGCGAGGAGTTCATCAAATACATGAGTACCTACAGAGCCCTCATCTACGAGACCGTGACAGCCCTCATGCCAGACCAGTGGCGTCCAAACGAGACCCACATTGATGACCTCATCCAATTCGAGACCAAGTTTGCCAATGTGAGTGCCAGTCTCTCTTAGAGCCATGTCACAAGAACGCTTTCAACGCTCGGCCGCCGAGACTATGTCAGACGAGCGCTTTTTCAGCGCTTTCTATGCAACGCTTTTGGAGCGTTAAAAGTGCCTTGCAAAAGTGCTCGTGTGGCATGGCCCTCAGCATCAGTAGAAAAGGAGTATTTGGAAAAAGTCGTGACAGATATTTCAGATCTCGTGTTCTGAATTATCCGACAGTTTAACATTTTCGGACATGTAAAATTGAAAAATATCTAAAACGTTAAAAAGTCAAACAATTATTATTATGTAATTTTATGTTACGTGTTCAAAAATTTGGTACCGTTCAATAACTCGGAACTAACCCTAGTCGAGGTTTCTAATTTCTAAGTCGAAAAATTGTGAATGGCAGATCATTTATTATTATCCATTACGGTAAATATTGATTTGTATTTTATCCTTTATCATATCATTTTTCTTTTTGTCCGAAATGCAAGACTTTTGATGATAGACTAAAAGTCTTTTAAAATCATGATATACTAAGATTATATTATCGTCGAATAATTTATCGCTGTGAAGCGTAGATGGATGATCTTCCTATCAACGATTATCATAATCACCATTCGAAACTCGACGATACTCTTATTATAATTGTCTGTCTAGGTAGTAGCTAGAGCCTTTAGAAAGGTTTAGAATTTTAGCATTATTGTAACTTGATATTCGGTCTGTAGCGTGAATTATACATATATGGAATAATATTCCTCAAAGAATTATGGCCGCTGCTTCCTTTTGCTCTTACCCATTTCTATTATTCATGAGACGGTTTGGGTCGACTCTCCTCTCTATTATATCACCCACTCCGTGAAAATATGCAGGAAAGTCAGTCTAGATAATATTTTATGAATAAAACAAGAGTATCCAGTTAGAAGCAGGTATCCTTTCCAGAATTTCCCCTCTTGCAATTTATACCAGAAGTTCTCGCTCTAAAACATCTTGTCGTTCCCCTCAGTGTCCTGACAAGAGTAATCTTTTTTCTGACAGTGCTCCAGTTTCTCACTGTTGTTAGTCCCTTTAGTGCTGAGAGTTAGTTAATTATCTCAGATGCTATCACGACGTTTATAACAGTAGAGCACGTGATGTCTCACATTGAGCCCCAGTGTTAGGTAATAACAGTAGAGCACGTGATGTCTCACATTGAGCCTCAGTATTAGGTAATAACAGTAGAGCACGTGATGTCTCACATTGAGCCTCAGTGTTAGGTAATAACAGTAGAGCACGTGATGTCTCACATTGAGCCTCAGTATTAGGTAATAACAGTAGAGCACGTGATGTCTCACATTGAGTCTCAGTGTTAGGTAATAACAGTAGAGCACGTGATGTCTCACATTGAGCCCCAGAGTTAGGTAATAACAGTAGAGCACGTGATGTCTCACATTGAGCCACAGTGTTAGGTAATAACAGTAGAGCACGTGATGTCTCACATTGAGCCCCAGTGTTAGGTAATAACAGTAGAGCACGTAATGTCTCACATTGAGCCTCAGTGTTAGGTAATAACAGTAGAGCACGTGATGTCTCACATTGAGCCCCAGTGTTAGGTAATAACAGTAGAGCACGTGATGTCTCACATTGAGCCCCAGTGTTAGGTAATAACAGTAGAGCACGTGATGTCTCACATTGAGCCCCAGTGTTAGGTAATAACAGTAGAGCACGTGATGTCTCACATTGAGCCCCAGAGTTAGGTAATAACAGTAGAGCATGTGATGTCTCACATTGAGCCTCAGTGTTAGGTAATAACAGTAGAGCACGTGATGTCTCACATTGAGCCCCAGAGTTAGGTAATAACAGTAGAGCACGTGATGTCTCACATTGAGCCACAGTGTTAGGTAATAACAGTAGAGCACGTGATGTCTCACATTGAGCCCCAGTGTTAGGTAATAACAGTAGAGCACGTGATGTCTCACATTGAGCCCCAGTATTAGGTAATAACAGTAGAGCACGTGATGTCTCACATTGAGTCTCAGTGTTAGGTAATAACAGTAGAGCACGTGATGTCTCACATTGAGCCCCAGAGTTAGGTAATAACAGTAGAGCACGTGATGTCTCACATTGAGCCACAGTGTTAGGTAATAACAGTAGAGCACGTGATGTCTCACATTGAGCCCCAGTGTTAGGTAATAACAGTAGAGCACGTGATGTCTCACATTGAGCCTCAGTGTTAGGTAATAACAGTAGAGCACGTGATGTCTCACATTGAGCCCCAGTGTTAGGTAATAACAGTAGAGCACGTGATGTCTCACATTGAGCCCCAGTGTTAGGTAATAACAGTAGAGCACGTGATGTCTCACATTGAGCCCCAGTGTTAGGTAATAACAGTAGAGCACGTGATGTCTCACATTGAGCCCCAGAGTTAGGTAATAACAGTAGAGCATGTGATGTCTCACATTGAGCCCCAGAGTTAGGTAATAACAGTAGAGCACGTGATGTCTCACATTGAGTCTCAGTGTTAGGTAATAACAGTAGAGCACGTGATGTCTCACATTGAGCCCCAGAGTTAGGTAATAACAGTAGAGCACGTGATGTCTCACATTGAGTCTCAGTGTTAGGTAATAACAGTAGAGCACGTGATGTCTCACATTGAGCCCCAGAGTTAGGTAATAACAGTAGAGTACGTGATGTCTCACATTGAGTCTCAGTGTTAGGTAATAACAGTAGAGCACGTGATGTCTCACATTGAGCCCCAGAGTTAGGTAATAACAGTAGAGCATGTGATGTCTCACATTGAGCCCCAGAGTTAGGTAATAACAGTAGAGCACGTGATGTCTCATATTGAGTCTCAGTGTTAGGTAATAACAGTAGAGCACGTGATGTCTCACATTGAGCCTCAGTGTTAGGTAATAACAGTAGAGCACGTGATGTCTCACATTGAGCCCCAGTGTTAGGTAATAACAGTAGAGCACGTGATGTCTCACATTGAGCCCCAGTGTTAGGTAATAACAGTAGAGCACGTGATGTCTCACATTGAGCCCCAGTGTTAGGTAATAACAGTAGAGCACGTGATGTCTCACATTGAGCCCCAGAGTTAGGTAATAACAGTAGAGCATGTGATGTCTCACATTGAGCCCCAGAGTTAGGTAATAACAGTAGAGCACGTGATGTCTCACATTGAATCTCAGTGTTAGGTAATAACAGTAGAGCACGTGATGTCTCACATTGAGCCCCAGAGTTAGGTAATAACAGTAGAGCACGTGATGTCTCACATTGAGTCTCAGTGTTAGGTAATAACAGTAGAGCACGTGATGTCTCACATTGAGCCCCAGAGTTAGGTAATAACAGTAGAGCACGTGATGTCTCACATTGAGTCTCAGTGTTAGGTAATAACAGTAGAGCACGTGATGTCTCACATTGAGCCCCTGAGTTAGGTAATAACAGTAGAGCACGTGATGTCTCACATTGAGTCTCAGTGTTAGGTAATAACAGTAGAGCACGTGATGTTTCACATTGAGCCTCAGTGTTAGGTAATAACAGTAGAGCATGTGATGTCTCACATTGAGCCTCAGTGTTAGGTAATAACAGTAGAGCACGTGATGTCTCACGTTGTGCCCCAGTGTTAGGTAATAACAGTAGAGCACGTGATGTCTCACATTGAGCCCCACTATTAGATAATAACAGGTCTCAGTGAGACATGAGAGACTCAAATGGAGGGATAAATCTTACATTCTTATGGTAGATTTTCTGTCTTATTCCATGATAATATCACTATCAACCTAACTGATTACTAGGGTTGTGACAATATGCTTTTAAAATCATAGATTCTAAAAATAATATGGACGGAGAGAATAAAACAGTATTGAACGGTATATAGTATTCGATACCATTTCATTTCGTTTCGTCTATGATAGTCTTGGGAACTATGATTTTAGGAGCATATTGTCACAACCCTACTAATTACTGAATGGCATTAGTCTTTTTATTTTGAGAGCTGGCTATACGATTTCAGTACTGCACATAAGTTAGTATCCAGACAAACGTAAAATAAATTCATTTACTGCTCTCGTGGATTTTGTTTATCCAATAGAAAGTGTTTACGCTTTTGAAGAAAAACTTGTAAAAACTTTGAACTGATTTTGATTTGATTTGATGTTATTTCTCAGTGAAGAAAAGAATGGAAGATATTGTAAATAAATCGAGGATATATTGGGTATACATGGAGAAGATATTGGGAAAAAATTGATATATTGTTTTTATATATAGAAAAGGTATTGGGTACTGAAGAATTAGGATATTTTCGTCCTTTGGGAGGAATGACTGTGGGTCAGTCGTTAGCACAAATAGTTATTAGGTTACATAATAGATGTTGGAGATTACAGGTAGTAAGTATTACTTCGCCAGTCCGGTATCAGTATACATCCCAAGTATGGATTACAATTTTCAAAAATAATTATCTTTTCGCAAAATTAGTTCCTAGGTAGGGACTGGGTTTATTAAATAGCCACACCATAATATCACAATTTGATTTTGTAAAAAAAAAGCCAGATCTAAAATTTCAGACAAAAAAGAAGCTCTCGTCGCACTACACCGATCCGGAAAGTCGGATTCCGTCCGTTACTGCAAAGAAAATTCCAATTGCGAAATCGACTGTCCGGTAATATTGAAGCGTTTCAATGAAAGGGGTGATCAATTTTGTCTGATCGTGAAGTGGTAGACCAGGATGTGGTCTCCCTGGTCCCCTGATCTTAATCCCATGGATTTTCAGTGTGGCCCATCCTTGAAACCATAGCCTGTCGAAAAATTCATCGCAGTGCGGGCGACTTTAAACGCTCTTTACGGCGAGCATGGAATGAAATTCCACATGAACAGTTGCATGCCGCGGGAAAAGGCGTTCGCAGGAAACTGGAGGCGGTAATCATATACAGAGGGAGACATTTTAAATAAGATTATCATTTTTGGTTGTATTGATGTTTATGTAATAATACATTTTGTATGTTGTTAGTATTATTTTTAGTTACATCATAATATCCCTTTTCAATTGCTTCTATATCTACATCCCAGACTGTAGTAAAAATCTATCACCTCTAAAAAGTAGCTAGGTTATTCTATACTGCCTTGTTCATTTTAAAGGTTAATCAGGTAACAGCTACAGCGCCGCATTCTCCCATTACTCATTAGGTCAACTTTGAGAATAAAGTAATAGTAAATCGTAATAAGGAATCACTAGTAAACAAAATTAACAAAAATGTAATAGTAATGGAATGATACTTCATTGGGTGGCACCTTTAACGGTAGAAATTATACGGTTACTATACCACTAGTAATATATTTTTTTAAATATAGTTCTTCATGAATAAGTTTTTTAGGTTAATATTTTTAAGGTTACTCATCGATTGATTGGCTATGGAGATTGACCTATAAGAATATAGTACTGTGAATTCAACAAATTGTTGTTAAAATTGATTATTTAGTATTCTTAAAATTATATTAACTACATATTCTATACAAATTTTGATACGATATTTTATAAAACGTTTTATTAATTTCATTTCATATTAAATTCCGATGAACTTTGTTTTCGAGGCGGAGGTTCGATTTTAGGATTACTTGGAATGGTGTTTTTCAAACTCTGTTTTTGTCGATGGCAGTTTTATCTTTTTAAAAATTTTGCCAGATATTTTCTCTACTATTTTCAACGTTTTATTATTGCACCAAAATGTACATTGAGTAAATGTGAATTAAAATATTCATGAATAAAACCTTTAAATGAATTCGTTTCCTCATTTATGAAATATTTTATGTAGTGACCAAAAAATAAATAGATATTGTATGGATGTTCTTCACCGTAAGAGTTCATCCCTAGTGGAATATTATTTGTATTGACTGTAAATAGACATCTTATGAATGTTCTTCACTGTAAGAGTTCATCCCTAGTGGAATATTATTTGTATTGACTGTAAATAGACATTGTATGAATGTTCTTCACCATAAGAGTTCATCACTAGTGGAATATTATTTGTATTGACTGTAAATAGATATTGTATGAATGTTCTTCACCGTAAGAGCTTATCTCCAGTGGAATATTATTTGTATTGACTATAAATAAACATTATTTGTTATTAACTGTATCAAATAAATATCATGGGAATATTATTTTTTATCTTATGCAGAGAAAAACTAACGTATTTGAATATTGCGAATTATTGAACAAAATTTTAAACTATCAAAATAATTATTATTTGTTCATTTTTTGTAGATGTTCATTTTTATCAAGAAAGTTATTGACAATAGCGAAGATTTCTTGGAGAGCATTTTGCCTGTTTCTGCAGTCTGGTGCAAGTCTGCGTTCTTTGTTTTTGTCAACTTTTAGATAAGAAATTCTCCTCTTCAACTTCTGTTTTCTTGTTTCCCTCTTCAACTTCTGTTGGTTTGTTTTCCCTCTTCAACTTCTGTTGGTTTGTTTTGCCTCTTCAACTTCTGTTGGCTTGTTTCCCTCTTCAACTTCTGTTGGCTTGTTTCGCTCTTCAACTTCTGTTGGTTTGTTTTCCCTCTTCAACTTCTGTTGGTTGGTTTTCACTCTTCAACTTCTGTTTTCTTGTTTCCCTCTTCAACTTCTGTTGGTTTGTTTCCCTCTTCAACTTCTGTTGGTTTGTTTTCCCTCTTCAACTTCTGTTGGTTTGTTTCCCTCTTCAACTTCAGTTGGTTTGTTTTCCCTCTTCAACTTCTGTTGGTTTGTTTCCCTCTTCAACTTCTGTTGGTTTGTTTCCCTCTCCAACTTCTGTTGGCTTGTTTCCCTCTCCAACTTCTGTTGGCTTGTTTCCCTCTTCAACTTCTGTTTTCTTGTTTCCCTCTTCAACTTCTGTTGTTTTTATTCCCCTCTTCAACTTCTGTTGGTTTTCTTCCCCTCTTCAACTTCTGTTGGTTTTCTTCCCCTCTTCAACTCCTGTTGTTTTTATTCCCCTCTTTATCTCCTCTTCCTCTCTTCCCCAGATCAGTGCCACGTGCATCTGCGCCAAATGCCTCTTCCCCAACATCACGGATGAGTTGGATGGGGAGGCAGAGGGAGGGGATGACAATCCTAGGTTCACCTTAGCGGAGTTAGAGGAGAAATATCCACAGGTGAGAATGTAATACGTCCTTCATTTACATGTGGTAACGGATAAGTAAATTAATTGTCTCTAAGGTAAGTTCCGAGTTATCGGACGGTTACGCATCTTAGGACACGGGTGAAAAAATTATATAATATATATTATTTAAAAGGTTTATTCTAATTGATACCATTGGATATGATGATAACAATTAAAATAACGATATCAACAGGTATCATGGATACCAATTGATAAGGATATCTATAGGTATCATAGATACCAATTGATAAGGTTATCTACAGGTATCATGGATACCAATTAAAATAACGATACCTACAGGTATCATAGATACTAATCGATAACGATATCTACAGGTATCATGGATGCTAATTAAGTAAAGATTTAAATTGTACTTAAAAAGTTATAATGCGACCGAAAATGTGGAACTGTACGATGATTCGTAATTCACTCTATATTGAAAACATTCACGATAAGGTTCTGTCTGTTCACTGCAGTTGGCGTGGTCCCGGATGTTGAACCTCACGTTCGCGCGTTACCCCGACACTACCATCGACATGGAGGCCCTACCCATCACTGTCTACTGTGCCAAATTCGTACCGGAACTGATACACCTCATAGAGGAGACGGAGAACAGGTAACGGGGGAAAACAGATAACGGGAGATGGGGGAAAGAGGTAACGGGAGACTGGCAACTGTAAAATAAGGTGGAACTATTGGGGGAACTCATAATTCTGGGGTAACTTTCAAACTAACTCATAAATTTGGGGTAACTTATTTATTATCTTAGACTGTGACGTCATTATGTCGTCACTCACTCTATGGTAGATTACTTGTCAGATTAGTGAGAAACTCTTCCACCAGGGTGCTGGTAGATTACATGTCAAATTACTCAGTCTTTCTTTCCACCAGGGTGCTGGTGGATTACCTCATCTGGCGGTTTGTGTTACGTTACCTGCCATACATCAGTAACTACTTCCAACAGCTGTGGTTACAGTTCAGAAATGAGGTGACGCTATGTACCAATTTATTATAACATATAAAATGTAGTGATAAAATGTAGCCATTAAATGACTGCTACCGAATATAATTCACATATTGATAGGTATAATGATTAATAGCTAATGATATTTTACAGAAAACAACAATTAAAATTAAATTGATTTTATATTTACCGTGGACTGACAATTGGACCCATGACAATTAAGTCCATATTTTTTTATGAATTTGAGGCTCAATTGTCATGGGCCCAACTGTCAGTGCTCCTATATTTACAAACGTAGCTATCAGCCATGATATTAATTGATTTGCTCCCTTCCACCTCCTCCTACTCCTCCCTTACTCCTCCCCCCCCTAACACACACATCTCCCCCACACATCTCCCTACTTCCACCACTGCTCCCCCACAGGTTCCAGACCCTTTCGAAGAGCGTACCTACAAGAGTAGGTGGAAGGAATGCGCCGCCCTCGTCAATGAGGGGTTTGGGGGTGCACTCGCTAGGGAGTACTCTCGAACTCACTACTCACCTCAAGTAACTCCCATGGTGAGTATGCACAATACCTTGGTGAGTACAAAATGTATCTCATCTTTGGTGAAATTCTGCTCATTTCACCTCAACTTTTATTTACAAAATTTTTTGTCGTTAAATTAATAGTTAAATAGACTATTTTTCTTTGATAGTGAAAATCTTTTTGTAAATATATTAAAGCCTCTCAAAGAGTAATCCCTTAGCTTTTTATTACCGGAAAATGGCGCATTTAGTAACTGATGGAAAGATTCTTTAAAATGAATATTTGAAATTTATTAGACATAGGGGTGAATTTAGAGTTATCGGATTGTTCTACATTTTCGATCATATCAGTTAAAAAGTATAAAAAGATATTATCTAACTCTCGTTTTATTTGGTATCTATAATACCTGCAGGTATCATAGATGCCAATTATAATGATTGGGTGATTGGGAAGTATCTGGTGTTTTGAACAGTAACCGGTAATTGGGTAGTGTCCGGAGAGTATGTTGTATTCAGTGATTGAGTAGTGTGCGATTATTGGGTAGTGTCCGGTGATTAGGCAGTGTTGGTGTATTGTGCTTCTGTGAGACGCGTGCTTTAGAGAGAGTATACTATAAAATTATTAATATTATATTTAATAATAATTCTATTTAAAATAAACAATTACAATGATTATTACATTAAATCGATTGGAATATTAAAAAAATCATTTCAAATTGAAAATATGATACAAGGCAAATTATATGTTTTATTTATTTGTAATTGTATATTAAACTTCATTATCATTATCACTAGATGACCAATATGTGAATTAAAACTCATTTGTTTAATGACATTATAGATATAATATAGGCAATGGAGGTTGTGAATTTCAATCGGAAAAAATACAGTCTGAAAAAAAATTGGCTTATTGGCATAATGTATTTATTGTACTCAGTCCATCTGTTCGGTTGCTTTAATCATGAACAGGCTAAAATTAGACAATTTGGTACATATGTATACCACTGTCAAAATTTTAAACTTGCATCATATATGTGTGAAACATTTATATTACAGGGCTTACCCAGACATTCAGTAGAGTAGGTCAATGTGAGAGAAGCTATGACACCACGCCCACAATAACTCTCCGCCTCAGATATGCACGTATCTCAAGAAAGCACGCGTCTCGCAGAAGCATGATACACCGGTCATTACGCAGTGACGGTAATTAGGCAGTGCCCGGAGATTGGGTAGTGCCCGGAGATTGTGCAGTGCTCGGTGATTGTGCTATGCCCGGTTATTGTGCAGTGCCCGGTGATTTTGCAGTGCCTGTTAATTATGCATTGCCTGGTGATTGGGTAGTGCCCAGAGATTGGGTAGTGCCCGGAGATTGGGGGCCCGGAGATTGGGTATAGTGCCCGGAGATTGGGTATAGTGCCGGTGCATAGATAAAAAAATTAGTTTGCAGTATCATAGCTAACGAATTTCCATATATCTAATAAATTAAAATAATTAAATAAGGAAGGAAGGAACACGTACGTAGCATTATAACATGATGGTAATATTTTAATCGCATTATTTGTTAACTATTAGCTAATACAAAACTCTCCCATTGAAAATAATCTAGGCAAAGGCAATCAATTTATTGTTTGTTTGCAGGTAAACATTAACATTTGATCACGTTAATCCTTAATCCTTACTATGAAAAACTGTTCAATGTTATTTTTAAAGCCAGGTAGCAAGGATTATAAAGGCAATATCGGGGCTTTGATGTAACAATATCGGGGCTTTGTTGTAACAATATCGAGGCTTTGATGTAACAATATAGGGGATTTGATGTAACAATATCGGAACTTTATCGTAATAATATCGGGGCTTTGTTGTAGCAATATCGGGGCTTTGTTGTAACAATATCGGGGCTTTGATGGAACAGTATCGGGGCTTTGATGTAACAATATCGGGGCTTTGATGTAACAATATCTAGGCTTTGATGTAACAATATCGAGGTTTGATGTAACAATATCGGGGCTTTTTTGTAATATTATCGGGGCTTTGTTGTAACGATATCGGGGCTTTGTTGTAACAATATCGGAATTTTGTTGTAACAATATCGGGGCTTTGTTGTAACAATATTGGGGCTCTGATGTAACAATATCGGGGCTTGTTGCCCCAGCAAATATTAATTGCTACTCCAATAACTGTAATTAGTTTCGCGGAAGAAAAAAGTCATTTTACTGGGTATAATCTGTCCCTCATTGTCATTGTTTAAAATTACAAAAGTCTTTGTTAGTTTAATGAAAGTACTTGAATTAATAGGAAAATAAGCTGACATCGTCACTGAGTACTGAAACTGCAGTCTAGAATAGGGACTTGAATGTATTTAGTCATTCTATAAAAGAACTCAAGAAGTACTGTTTGTAATTGCTAGAGTTGTGACAATATGCTTTTAAAACCATAGATTCCGAAATATTATAGACGGATAGAATTAAACAGTATGAAATCATTCAAAATCAACTGTATATATGTAGTATTCGATACCATTTCATATTGCTTCGTCTATGATATTCTTAAGATCTATGATTTTAAAAGCATATTGTCGCATCCCTAGTAATTACATTCGACCAATATAGAATGAGTACGAGTAGGAAATTAATCACAAAAGATATTCTTTCATTCATATTTTCAGAGGTAATTTAAAGTCAAAGTTTGTTATCGGACGTAATCCTCTTAAAAACACCTTCACGTTAACGTTTAAATTAAACATTCTTTTCCGTCATATAATAACCAAATATAAAATCAACAAACAACGTTCATTTTTTGAATGAAAGTTCCTTCCGATAATCGATACCTGAGCTCTCAGAATTTGTCCAATTTTTCCAGTCGAAATTAAATTTCTGAAATAGTTCAAATTTTGGACCAAATTAAACTGTTAGAACTTTCATTGAATCGAAATGAGAAGTTGAGAGAAATGCCATTGAAATTTATCTACCCGACTCCAATGAAAGGAAAAACTATATTAAGGTAGATATTATAAAACGAAAGAATGCACTACTATTTTTAGCTGCGACTGCTTAAGATTTAAAACTCTATATACATTATCTGACCATTTTATTTCATCTCCTTCCGCCTGAAAAGATCTTTGAAACTCTCTCTCTAGAACCATTCACATTTTAAAATGGAATAAAGAACATTTTAGCTGAAGATTCTTTATGTTTGATATCCAAACCCTTTCAGGACTTCTTTCCAAGTAGCACAAAATATACTCTTCGACATATTGGAATAGAAATGGAACATTTTCCCCCTCATATGTTCAAGATGAAGCGTAAGGGAGTTTTAATAGAAATTTATGAAATCTTTGACTCTGACAAACCTGCAAAATGTCGTAAAATATTTATATAGGTAACAATATTTGATCAATCAAAACAAATGGTGAAACTATGATATAAATAATTCTTTCAGACTATCGGTCCCAATCTAACGAATGACATTCTTTATATCATTGAAATGTCATTCCTTGAAACTATTTTTGTTTAAAGAATTCAAGAGGACACACATAAAGTAATTTAAATACTGTATTTTCTTATTTGTCTGAACATGTGGAACTGTTCGATAATTCACAAGTTGCTCTAATTGTTTTGGGACATGCATAGGCTGGTACGTACATGAGTCTTAAGGACCGTACACACGAAAGGGTTTTTAAGTCTTTCCACCAGACTTTTTGCTAAGCTCCTCCTACTTTTCCACGAGAATATTAGAAAAAACGATATAATTACTATTTATTTCAGTTGGTATTCATGATATCTGAAGGTATCATGAATACCAACTGAAATAAATAATAATTATATAGTTTTTTCTAATATTCTCGTAGAAAAAGTAGGAGGAGCTTAGCAAAAAGTCTGGTGGAAAGACTTAAAAAAGCCTACATGTGCATGGCCCTTTACTGTATCAGTCTTAGTGTGTGGAAATGTCCTGCGGGTGACGGTTTATTCATTCCTTTGAATTATTCAGTCTAGTGAATGAGAGAGTGATTGAGTTCTCCTTTAACATCCCAAGACATTTCAAGAAATTCTCCTAGACTTTCAAAGGAACTGCATAGCGTTAGGAAAATGCACTTTGAGAGAACTGTGAATTTTATTACCATTTAGGCATTTAAACAGATGGAAGTGATTTTTCTTTTTGACTAATTTAGGTATTCAAGCAATATTATCTTTACAGTTAAGGAATGCATTTTTAAAGAGTGTAATCAATGTCTAAATAAACGGCTGTAGTATTTAAAATTTATGTCCAATCAGTATAAGATATCAGTAGACGAATATTTACCATAATATAAATAGATAGAAAGTACCTTTTTGTTAACCAATAAAGTAGTCTCTCCAGTTATAAGCATTAATATATTTTCCATCTCACTACTTCGTTGATTAAACAATCCCAATTTTTTCAATAGCTATTCTTTATTATGATTTCTTTTTCGAAAGTAGATTCGAATTGCTGATATCTCAGATAAAAAAATACAGCTTAAAGGGAGAAAAGTCAATTTCGATATCGACTACCAATCATTGCCTTTATTGTATCTATGCAAAACTATACCTATTCTTATGGAACCCCCAATCAGGATTGTGTTTCTGTCATCTTTAAGACGCTATATGGTCACTTCATAATGAATAGGAGTTGGTAAACTGGAATAAGTGACTTGGGACTGGAATATGTGACTTGGTAAACTGGAATAAGTGACTTGGTAAACTGGAATATGCGACTTGGTAAACTGGAATTAGTAACTTGGTAAACTGGAATTAGTAACTTGGTAAACTGGAATAAGTGACTTGGTAAACTGGAATAAGTGACTTGGAACTGGAATATGTAACTTGGTAAACTGGAATAAGTGACTTGGTAAACTGGAATAAGTGACTTGGTAAACTGGAATAAGTGACTTGGGAAACTGGAATAAGTGACTTGGTAAACTGGAATAAGTGACTTGGGAAACTGGAATTAGTGACTTGGTAAACTGGAATAAGTGACTTGGTAAACTGGAATAAGTGACTTGGGAAACTGGAATAAGTGACTTGGTAAACTGGAATTAGTGACTTGGTAAACTGGAATTAGAGACTTGGGAAACTGGAATAAGTGACTTGGTAAACTGGAATAAGTGACTTGGTAAACTGGAATTAGTGACTTGGTAAACTGGAATAAGTGACTTGGTAAACTGGAATTAGTGACTTGGTAAACTGGAATAAGTGACTTGGTAAACTGGAATTAGTGACTTGGTAAACTGGAATTAGTGACTTGGTAAACTGGAATTAGTGACTTGGTAAACTGGAACTTGATATTACAATTATCTTCAGAATTACTCCCATTTGTGTTAGTATAGACTATAGAAAATAGACTATAGACTATAGACTATAGAATATCTATAATAGTTAATTGGATATAATGGCTTCACTGGAAAAACTCTTAAGTGATGCCTTGCTAGAATATCTATTTCATTATTTAAAGTCACATTTAATGATACACTGATAAAACTAATTATTTTAAAAGGAAATGTTCGAAATTGTTATAACGGATGATTATAGGCAAATGATACTGATTATAGCAAACAATTATAGAGAAGATGGTAGAGAAAGTGAAGGGTTACAGTGATAGTGAAGAGTTACAGTGATAGTGAAGAGTTACAGTGATAGTGAAGAGTTACAGTGATAGTGAAGAGTTACAGTGATAGTGAAGAGTTACAGTGATAGTGAAGAGTTACAGTGATAGTGAAGAGTTACAGTGATAGTGAAGAGTTACAGTGATAGTGAAGAGTTACAGTGATAGTGAAGAGTTACAGTGATAGTGAAGAGTTACAGTGATAGTGAAGAGTTACAGTGATAGTGAAGAGTTACAGTGATAGTGAAGAGTTACAGTGATAGTGAAGAGTTACAGTGATAGTGAAGAGTTACAGTGATAGTGAAGGGTTACAGTGATAGTGAAGAGTTACAGTGATAGTGAAGAGTTACAGTGATAGTGAAGAGTTACAGTGATAGTGAAGAGTTACAGTGATAGTGAAGAGTTACAGTGATAGTGAAGAGTTACAGTGATAGTGAAGAGTTACAGTGATAGTGAAGAGTTACAGTGATAGTGAAGGGTTACAGTGATAGTGAAGAGTTACAGTGATAGTGAAGAGTTACAGTGATAGTGAAGGGTGATACCAAGATATAAGACAGACCAACCAATTGGTAGGCCTAGTGCATCTTGGTGAACTGAACACTGAACTCTAACTATCTACTGAACTACTACTGATCTAAAGCTACAATTTCTTATTTAGCTCTGAATTGACCAGTAACTAATCCAAACATCATTTCATTAATGGGAATATAAACAGAGTTATCATATTCTACAATTTTCAACTGAATGCTGTTATGAACTGGTATTGTAGCTAACAGATCATTACAATAATAAATGTCAGCAACGAAGAAAGTCCATCTTTTGTCGTTCTATGGAAGCTAGTAATACTAAATTAATCTATAAAGTAGTTACCATACACAGGTATACTTAGTGCGATCATGGCCTTCTGTCTGTAACAAGCTACCGTCAGTGGTTACCTGCCCATAACTTAACAATTAGAGTGATTTAATTTCTCAAGACACTAAATCGTAGCTTCATTTATTTATTACTTCAAAGCTAATACTTGTAAGACTCGCGTAAGCAATAGGTAATGTGAATTGCGTTGCCTCTAGTATATTTTAATCATAAGATAACTATTACTGTTGATTAATAAAGGTATACTAAGTAAATATTTGGAAGTGTACAGGGTAAGAAGGGTCTACCATTTATCTATCAGTTTACTTGTAAATCGAGAAGCCTATTATACTGAAGGTATTAAGATTTTCCCAATCTTGATCCAGTTCTTCTTTTCATCCTCATTTTGTTTTATCTTTACTTTGGTTTTTCCTCACTTTGTTTTATCCTCACTTTGTTTTATCCTCACTTTGTTTTATCCTCACTTTGTTTTATCCTCACTTTGTTTTATCCTCACTTTGTTTTATCCTCACTTTGTTTTATCCTCACTTTGTTTTATCCTCGCTTTGTTTTTATCCTCACTTTGTTTTACCCTCACTTTGTTTTATCCTCACTTTGTTTTATCCTCACTTTGTTTTATCCTCATTTTGTTTTATCCTCACTTTGTTTTATCCTCACTTTGTTTTATCCTCACTTTGTTTTATCCTCGCTTTGTTTTTATCCTCACTTTGTTTTACCCTCACTTTGTTTTATCCTCACTTTGTTTTATCCTCACTTTGTTTTATCCTCATTTTGTTTTATCCTCACTTTGTTTTATCCTCATTTTGTTTTATCCTCACTTTGTTTTATCCTCGCTTTGTTTTTATCCTCACTTTGTTTTACCCTCACTTTGTTTTTATCCTCACTTTCTTTTTATCCTCACTTTGTTTTATCCTCACTTTCTTTTTATCCTCACTTTGTTTTATCCTCACTTTGTTTTATCCTCACTTTGTTTTTATCCTCACTTTGTTTTATCCTCACTTTGTTTTATCCTCACTTTGTTTTATCCTCACTTTGTTTTTATCCTCACTTTCTTTTTATCCTCACTTTGTTTTATCCTCACTTTGTTTTATCCTCACTTTGTTTTATCCTCACTTTGTTTTTATCCTCACTTTCTTTTTATCCTCACTTTGTTTTATCCTCACTTTGTTTTATCCTCACTTTGTTTTTATCCTCACTTTCTTTTTATCCTCACTTTGTTTTATCCTCACTTTGTTTTATCCTCACTTTGTTTTATCCTCACTTTGTTTTATCCTCACTTTGTTTTATCCTCACTTTGTTTTATCCTCACTTTATTTTATCCTCACTTTGTTTCATCCTCACTTTGTTTTATCCTCACTTTGTTTTATCCTCACTTTGTTTTATCCTCACTTTGTTTTATCCTCACTTTGTTTTATCCTCACTTTGTTGTATCAGGCAGCATCTTAAGTTCCTCCACTTCATTTCTCGACAGTGGCTCTATTTTTTTGTACTGTTCGGGAGATTTATTGCAGGAACTGTAACTTCTTTCGGTCAGTCGGAAATTTTAGTCGTCTGTTATAGTTCATTACGTTAAACGTTGATTGCATTTTATCGTAAAATATCATAATAAAGACATCATATATAGACAATAAGTTTCTTAAATATATAATATAGACGCTTGAAATTTTGTCGCATCATTTATCGCTGTAATTTCTTTCAGGAATTATAGTTGTCCTCCAATTGAAGGTTTCAATAATTAGTATTATTTAACTCCTCCAATCAAATTGCACGGTGGAATGACAAGTACAGTTTTGTAATTAAATTTGGTTTCAGTTCAGTATAGGAATCGAGCAAAATAATTAATACAGTATAAATATGAATCCGTAATGGTATAAGGATAATTGTCAATATTGACCAATAAATGTTAAATAGGTAACTCCATTATGGAATGATACTATAAACAAGATGGCGTACACTGGAAGGCGTTCAGGAATCAGAACTTTTTTTTTACCAGTGTAATATTATTATATTGTTCATTTTTACTAATTACTGTTACTTTAACTGAAAGTTAGTATATCACATAAATCATGTAACAAATGATATGCTTATTAAAAAGACCTTATTAGATAAATGGATGTGTTTTCACAGTTTAGTATACTTTGAATTTTAAGAGGCGGAAACAGGGCAGTGAGAACGTGGCGGTGAAACTGCTAGTATAGTATGAACCTAAGATCTACTCGACAACTTATTGACTTATAGTTAGTTTGCACATTAAGGGCCGTACACACGTAGGGTTATTTACGTCTTTCCACTAGATTTTTTGCTAAGCTCCTCCTACTTTTTCCACGAGAATATAAGAAAAAGGGATACAATTATTATATATTTTAGTTGGTATCCATGATACCTGCAGGTATACCAACTAAGTGAATAAGAATTATATTGTTTTTTTCTTATATTCTCGTGGAAAAAGTAGGAGGAGCTTAGCAAAAAATCGGTTTGAAAGACCTAAAAAACCCTACGTGTGTACGGTCCTTTACTGGAACATATTATGGCGAAATATTATCATCAAATCAGCCTGGTGTTCAAAAAAGGTTCTTGCCAATTGATCTTTTAAATGTAGGATTAATGGAAAATGAATGAAAATAACTCCTCCTTTACTGGTGGTTTGTTTCCCTCCAGGTGGATAGCATAGTGGAGGAAGTGAGGAGCGCCTTCCACCGGGTGATACAGAGGCAGGACTGGCTGGAGGAGAATATGAAGGATGTCTGCAGTGACAAGGTATGGAAGAAAGAATTTTATTCGATTTTTATAATATTATTTAGTGACGCTCCTTTGTTTTAAATAAAATATAAATTAGATTGATGTGTGGAATGTAAATAAAGATTTAAGTTAATCATTTAATTCGAATTTTATAAACTATATTCAATTTGGAGGACGATTTACTATTTCAAATTAAATCAAATAACATTAAAATCTGATGTTGCAATTAACAAAAATGTAATTCATTTGATGTTGTATTACGTCCCTTATCTTAAACATTTCAAAAAATATAAAACAGTTGATATTATCTTATCAAAATAAATAAATAATATCCATTTTCTTCTAATATTTTAGTACGAATACCCCGGCTATTTTCACTACCCAGATCTTGGTACTAAAAATCCGTGGATTTTTACTTTCCTGATAAAATTTTATATTTTTACGATATGAAGTCACATTTTGAACGAAAGATAGTGCTATCAAAGATAGTGCTATCAGAGATAGTGCTATCAGAGATAGTGCTATCAAAGATAGTGCTATCAGAGATAGTGCTATCAGAGATAGTGCTATCAAAGATAGTGCTATCAAAGATAGTGCTATCAAAGATAGTGCTATCAGAGATAGTGCTATCAAAGATAGTGCTATCAAAGATAGTGCTATCAGAGATAGTGCTATCAGAGATAGTGCTATCAAAGATAGTGCTATCAGAGATAGTGCTATCAAAGATAGTGCTATCAAAGATAGTGCTATCAGAGATAGTGCTATCAGAGATAGTGCTATCAGAGATAGTGCTATCAGAGATAGTGCTATCAAAGATAGTGCTATCAAAGATAGTGCTATCAAAGATAGTGCTATCAAAGATAGTGCTATCAGAGATAGTGCTATCAGAGATAGTGCTATCAAAGATAGTGCTATCAGAGATAGTGCTATCAGAGATAGTGCTATCAAAGATAGTGCTATCAAAGATAGTGCTATCAAAGATAGTGCTATCAGAGATAGTGCTATCAAAGATAGTGCTATCAAAGATAGTGCTATCAGAGATAGTGCTATCAAAGATAGTGCTATCAAAGATAGTGCTATCAGAGATAATGCTATCAAGGATAGTGCTATAAAAGATAGTGCTGTACAATGTACTGTACAATGTTACAATAGCTCCTCTCATCGTTGGCATCGAATGCAAAGTTTCAGTGTAAATTGTAAAAGTTTCTCCATTAAATGTCCTCTTGCTTCTCTTTCACACTCCAAACACTTCCATTGATACAATTCCTGCTGCGACAGTTTTTAGTGCAGCAATTAACAAAATAGTTAAGTAGGGCAAGTTCTAAGTTATTGGACTGTTCTACATTTACGACAGTATTAGAAAAGGTATATGATTGTTATTAAACTTCAATTTTAATTGGTATTTTGTTTTTTTTCATCAAGGCTCCCTGCCAGAAGAAATTGCCTCCAGTTCGTTTCCAGTTGTGAATTTTAGTGCTCTTTCATGTTTGCTGTACTGAAAGAGTTATGTCTATCAAAGTAATGAATTGATAATTAATTTTAAAAATACTTCCCCATTCACAATAGAATTTCAAATAATATGGTGTTATTTCTATTAATATCTGCATAGCGAATTATCGTTGAAAAATAACTAAATTATTTTCTTTAGTCTGAAAAATAAATTAGAGCGTGTGGCTTTTCATTTTTAATTGAAATGCCATTGCAATATAAAAGTTATTCAAATAATAACACTCAATATTATTCTGAAATGAAAAATCATTATAATATAATGGCTTTTGAATTTTAATACGCTACTATAATACAAATCTATTGAAATTATAAGCTTCTCATTCCAATAGCAATCACATTATAGGTTATTTCCTTTGAATAGCCATTACATTACAAAGGCTTTTCATTTCAATAGCCATTACATTACAAAGGCTTTTCATTTGAATAGCCATTACATTACAAAGGCTTTTCATTTCAATAGCCATTACATTACAAAGGCTTTTCATTTGAATAGCCATTGCATTACAAAGGCTTTTCATTTCAATAGCCATTGCATTACAAAGGCTTTTCATTTCAATAGCTATTACATTACAAAGGCTTTTCATTTGAATAGCCATTACATTATAAAGGCTTTTCATTTGAATAGCCATTACATTACAAAGGCTTTTCATTTCAATAGCCATTACATTACAAAGGCTTTTCATTTCAATAGCCATTACATTATAAAGGCTTTTCATTTGAATAGCTTTATTATATCCGTAAGAGTTCAATAGCTTTCAAGTGTTCAGATCATTTAACTCGTTACTTTCAATGGGATGCTAATGAGCTACACTTTCTATTACGGAGTGAATGCTTTACTTTTATTAACTAATACTTATATGTGTATATTATTATATGATTGTTAGAGTAAGCTACGAACTACATCTTCGGTCCTATGAGAAAAAACAATATAAAATTATTATTATTGCACAGTGCTATCTAATAATAATTATTATATTGTTTTTTCATATGTCCGAAGATGTAGTACTGACCGATAATTTGTAACTTTCCTTGGTAGTGATTCTCAATTATTTTCCTACATACTTTATAAGTTTATATATACAGGTTTATATTAAACACACCCAGATATGATAAAATGTTTACAATTTTTAAAAAATATTCTTTACTCCAAATTATGCTTCAAGAACATTTGTGTAAATGTGCCCTTCAAAAAATCTCCACAATTTCAATCAGATTAGAATTTATCACCTAAATTTTCCTAAAGTTCAAAATGAAATAAAAATAGAAAGAGAATAAAAAATTGAAAATAAAAATATGAAATATGATTTATATTTGAAATTAAAATAATTTTTTTTTTTTTTCATGTAAATTGACTTATTGTTTTCCCATTTCTTCCTCAGTTGTACCTGATGGGGAAGAAGATTGGCTACCCACAGTACATAGAGAGTGACGAATTGCTCAATGCTGAGTATGAGGGGGTGAGTATGAAATGAGAGTGAGTGAGTGAGAGATGGTGAGTGAGAGATGGCGAATGAGAGATGGTGAGTAACAGATGGTGAGTTAGAGATGACGTTATGAAAGATTATATTGGGCCATATGTTAATGTTATATGGCCCCACTAGAACTTTCAATCTGGGTGCAATGGTTACTGTACTTTTGGATATTTAGTTACTGGTACACTGAACATTTGCGATACTGTTATTTTATGACATACATTTTTTCACTGTACATGAGTGTAACCATTAAAATTGGGGGTAAATGAAGACAATTAATTTGTAATGATAGTTCTATTTCTTATCTTAAAAACAGACTATTCACAGATAATGAAGACACAGGTAGAGTCTTAATTAAACATTTACAGTAGATGGTAATATGAAGAGATCAGAGTTGGACCTTGACCATCTCTGCTAAGGACTGACCTCTGACTCTAAGTTACTCCCCTGACTACTGAACACGGCTGAACTCTATGTCTTGCTTTTCCATGCCTTATATACTCTAAGTCTCCCAACTAATGAGCCAAAACCCCGTCCATGGGGTTTGGTGGGGTCCCAACCACATTGCTCGAAAAGCTCTTTGAACTTATACACGGGCTTGAAATCTTATACTTTCATATTTTGCCTATGTTTTTCTGTTCTTTTTTGTTGATTGTTGTAAAATTAGTAAAGATTTTTTTTTTTCTCATTAAAGAATAAATAAATAACATCTGTAATCTATTTGGGTCAGCAGTAAACAACAAGAATTCTTAAAGATATCAGGACTAATTCAATTGATTCAATCCTTACGTTTCACTGCTAATTAAATGAGTATAATTATGTTTCTCATGAGGTTTAAATTGGTATATAATTATTTGTATGTCCACAGCTGGAGATCTTTGAGGACCATTTTCTCAATAACATTCTGAGAATGAAACGATTTGAGGTGCAAAAAGAAGTCAGTAAACTGTCCAGAACAGTGGATAAAAACAGGTGAGAAGGAGAGATAAGAACAGGTGTGTAGGAGAGATAAAACAGGTGAGAAGGAGAGATAAGAACAGGTGTGTAGGAGAGATAAAACAGGTGAGAAGGAGAGATAAGAACAGGTGAGAAGGAGAGATAAGAACAGGTGAGAAGGAGAGATAAGAACAGGTGAGAAGGAGAGATAAGAACAGGTGAGAAGGAGAGATTGGAACAGGTGAGAAGGAGAGATAAGAACAGGTGAGAAGGAGAGATAAGAACAGGTGAGAAGGAGAGATAAGAACAGGTGAGAAGGAGAGATAAGAACAGGTGAGAAGGAGAGATTGGAACAGGTGAGAAGGAGAGATAAGAACAGGTGAGAAGGAGAGATAAGAACAGGTGAGAAGGAGAGATAAGATCAGTACATCATTTACATTAAATTTTATAAATATTCTTTATAGACACTATTAAATATTTAATTATTTAAATACTTTGTTTTTTAATGTTGCATTAATTTTGTCGCAGGGACTGGATGATACAACCTCTGATAGTTAACGCCTTCCATAACCCTTCAGCAAATGAAATAAGTGAGTAACTGTTACCGTCTAGTTCTACCTTAAATGCCGTACACACGTAGAGTTTTTAAGTCTTTCCACCAGACTTTTTGCTAAGCTCCTCCTTTTTTTTACACGAGAATATAAGAAAAAACGATAAAATTTTGATTTATTTTAGTTGGTATCCATGGTACCTGGAGGTATTATGGATACCAACTGAAATAAATAAGAATCATATTGTTTTTTCTTATATTCTCGTAGAAAAAGTAGGAGGAGCTTAGCAAAAAGTCTGGTGGAAAGACTTAAAAACCCTCCGTGTGTACGGCCCTTGACTGATAATTTTTTAAGTAAGAATATGTTAAACAAGATAACTTTTAATTTTTTTATAAATTCTAAAGTCCTTTTGGAAAAACTTGGAGGGGGTCAAAATTAGTGTTCGTTATGTGTCAAAACTCACTTTCTTTCACGCTTCTCATTGCCAGAATATGATTATACTTAACAAAATTAAACATTTTTTGATATTTTTCTAATGTCCTCCCCAGTGGACGTTGGGTGTTAAAGGGATATATTTTAAATGTCTTACCTATCTTTCTACTGTAAAGAAAATGCTAATGGTGAGAAGTTTGAAAGATAATGACTTAGTGAAATTTCTGCCACTGAGAAAAAATATGAGTCATATTGACTCAAAATTTGATTTTTTTCAGTTTATCACAAAACCGGCTCAAAAATGTGAGTCAATTTGACTCATCCTAATATTTTACTCAAAAACAAGAGTTAAATTGACTCCTAATTCATAGTCAGATTGACTCAGGTAGAGTCAATCAAGAAAATATGCTCCAATATTGGGGTTTTGCAGCCTTGACTCAAGCGATGAGTCAGATTGACTCGCAATTTTTTCTTTTTTCTTATTGTGTGCTTAGATAATTATAAACCTACTAACCTAGCCCTCGAAAGTTCACTCAGTAATCTAGCGACTGATTCGCACGAACAGGCCCCTAGATTAGTAGGTTTAATTAGAGTTTATTGCTATGTATTTCGAACATTCGTTCTATTTGAATGTTTATTGGATTTACATATTTTAATTAGCGTTAATAAATTTCTACTATTTTTAATTTGGAAGAGGGTTGCTCCATTAAATAGTCTCTCCATTAAGTTATTAATTCATTCCTAACTTTATTAAAGTAATTAGCAGCTAAAGTTATGTGAGCGACTTTGCAAGAAGTCATTCCTTAACTTTATCATTCAATTAGGAATTTTATTGCTATTTCAATATTGAAGTAGCATGTGAAGTTGTAAAAGAAATAGGTACTTCTTTTTTGTTGCTATGGAAAATATATTTCATTTAGGTTGTTTCAAATAAAACCTACCTTTTAAAAAAATAAAAATAAAATTGAACTAAAATTTATTTCAAGGAAATCTACAGAGCGTTCTGAAACAATACTTTTAAATTTGACTTTTCAAATTTTTCAATAGAAGAACTATTAATAAATTTAGAGAAATATGATTTATCTGAAAGAATTCATTTATTGATTACCTTCTAAACTACATCATTCATTAACAAAAAGAATTTTAAAAGTTCCTAGAAGTATTCTTTTTAGAAGATCATGTCTCAATAATCTAGGTTTTTTTTTTGTATTCAAAAGAATCTGTAATTAATTCATTAAACATTATTATTCAAATACTCCTGATAGATTCTCGTATTACATTTCTAAGTTAACACAGAGTAACTATCTCTTGCAGTCGTTTGAATTAAGGTATTATCTACTTTGCAGTTTTGCCTCTGGGAATTCTACGAGAGCCATTCTACAACCCAGAATATCCCATGTGAGTAAAACAACTGTTAAATTATCAATAGCGATGAAAACATTCAAAATATATATAGTGAGAAAAGGACATATCGCTTGTTTGCGAGAACAAAGTCATAACTTCAGAAAGCTATTTTTCAGGAGAGGCATTTTAGTACTTGTAATGTACGTACATTTAATGGTATATCGTTAGGACATTTAGCCTCTCTAGCGGTACATTTTTGAGTTACAATGAAAATTTTTTACCAAAATAATCAGCATTTTATGATTTATATCTCTATATGGATAACTCTAAAATACATGTTTTTGTGTTTATGACGTTGTTGTTGCAAACAAGTGATATGTGATTATTTTTTCACTGTGTACTCATTTCCAAAAGAAACTTTACTAATTGTAATGCTTGTAGATGTTTTAAAATTGGTACACCATGACAAACTAATAATATATACCATTAATTAGTTGACTGAAGTCTTGTTCATGGATCTGGTGACATATTAAGGGCCGTACACACGTAGGGTTTTTAAGTTTTTCCACCAGACGTTTTGTTAAGCTCCTCCTACTTTTTCCACTAGAATATAGAATAAATAATAATTATATTGTTTTTTTATATTCTTGTGGAAAAAGTAGGAGGAGCTTAGCAAAAAGTCTGGCAGAAAGACTTAAAAACCCTACGTGTGTACGGCCCTTTAGTTATTACTATTAGCGCTTGTGGTGATCATTACAAAATCCTTCCTTATTCTGTTTCACTTTTCAGGTATTTGAATTTTGGAAGCCTGGGAGTTGTCATCGGACATGAGCTGGTGCATGGATTCGATAATCACGGTAATTAATATTTTCGAAAATACTAACCAATGAGTAAGAGTAAATAATATAAAGTCTAAACACTCAATTAGTACTCTAACCGATACTCACGATAATATTATTACTATAACGGTTCAGGGGCTCATAAAATTGGTTGAATCCAAGGGGTTCGGGGAGTCAGTTTCATGGGTTTGGTGCTTTGGTTATGAACCTAAAATTCCTACTTTGTTGGTTTTATTCTTTGAATACAGTGACTATGATGCAAATAATGCACGGTGTTTTTTCAACCTATAAAGGCTGGTTGAGTTCATGTATGGCACCTCCAACAAGGTTATGAGCCACTGTAGTCTAAGTATTACCCACTGTAACACTGTTACTCTAATCATTACCCACTGTAACACTGTTACTCTAATCATTACTCACCCTGTTACAGGCAAACGTTACGATGCTCACGGTAACGTGTCACAATGGTGGAGCGATGAAATGGCAGAGCAGTTCATCGAGAGAGCCACTTGCTTCGTAGATCAGTACAGTCAATATCCCATAGATATGGTCAGCAAAAACGTGAGTCAGAGGGTTAGATGAAATGATACAATAGGGAAAAAACCATTCATTCTACATCATTTTGATGCAATAACAATCAACCGATGACGTTACCCATTGCTCCTAATTCTCGTTCAGGTTGACGGCAATGAGACGCTAGGTGACAATATCTGCGATAACACGGGACTGCAAAATGCTTGGCTCGCTTACCAGAAGTGGATGGAGAAGAATGAACCAGAACAACTTCTACCTGGTCTCAACTACACCATCGAACAAATATTTCTCATACGCTTTGGACAGGTGAGTTTCCACCTACAGTCCTTGAGTTTTGACTTTTTTTTCATTTCCCTCTGGTCCTTGGATTACGCCTATTCAAAAAAATTCTCATGTTTTGGAATTAAGTCATTTCACCATATATCTCATGTTTTGGGTTACGCTAATTGCTCAAGGCTCTTATAGGTCATCATCTTACGCCATTTCTTCACATTTCTCAGGTTCTTGAGTTACGCCTATTCTTCGAACTACCTCATATCCCTTGACCTAAGCCACTACTCTAGAATTCTTTCTATCATCCTATCACATTGTCACACACATGTATAACTTCATAATCTTTATTGATAATCTGCATATAGTACAAAAATTAAAATAATTATATATTTCTATATGTCATCTCTGTTGTCACACATAAACACTGTATGTATAGTGTATATGGCCGTGCACGGACAATTCGTCCAGGGACATTTCGTCCACCGACATTTCGTCCACGGACAATTCGTGGACCAATTGTCCGTGGACAAAATGTCCGTTGGACGAAATGTCCGTAGATGAGATGCCTGTGGACAAAATGTCCGTTTGACGAAATGCACATGGACGAAATGTCCGTGGACGAAATGTCCGTAGACGAAATGCACATGGACGAAATGCACATGGACGAAATGTCCTAGACCCATATATATTTTATCTTGTACTTATTTCTCTCTATCACCCAATTACATTGCAACAAACAGATATATAATTGTATGCCACGCCTCTGTTTCAGATATGGTGCGAAGTAGTCAGCAAGGAAGGCTACGAGAAGTACAGCAACGACATGCACAGTCCTGGTATTTACAGGACCAATGTGGTAGCTCAAAACTCTGATTTCTTCGCAGAGGCCTGGGATTGTCCAGTTGGAGCCCCCATGAATCCAGATCGAAAATGTCAGCTGTGGGAATGAACAAGCGAGGATATTGTAAAAATTGTACATGAAATTTAATAGACAGAAATTGAAAGGACCAGTTTTTATCAGAATTCTGGTATAACATTACATGTGAATATGTTCCACCTACATTTGTTCTTGATATAAATAGATTAATAGCTACTTATTACTTTTATATGTTATCTTTTATATGGGGTTTTGATATCTTGAATTTGCATATAAAATGAAAACGTAGAACTCTTGTGCATATAATGAATAAGCATAAAAACTCCAAATTAATAATAAATTTAATTGTCATAATATAAAACAAATTTTCTTTGTAAATGATGAATAATATTTTTTTATGAAATCTGAGTGTTTATTGGTGTGTCACTTTGTTCTTTTTCTATTTTAGATAAATGAATATCTTTGAATGTCCATAACATTTCAATTTACATCATTTTCTGTCTAATGTACTTCTTTTTGTATATTCTACTTAGCCCCCAGGGGCTCTATCCTGAAGCTGTCTGTGGTGAACGGGAGAGAAGGGGATGACGTAGGTATTATGCTACGAACTATTGTAATTTGGTTAATGGATTATTTTTACCGTGTTTAAGATTTTTTAACGCTACTTGCAGTTTTAGAGGATAGCGCTAGGGTTATGCTCTTCAACTACGATGTCTTAGATTTTGTGTTAGGTAGACTCGTAGGCTTCATTTACTATCACCTCTTCATTTTCCTCTTTCATCCGTGAGTGCAGCCATCGGTGGATGCACTCACGGATGAAAGAGGAAAATGAAGAGGTGATAGTGTGTCCCATTTCGACTGCATTCACGGAGTAGCTTTTCTGCATCCTTGAAGTTTTCAGGTGGTAAATGGATTTGTTAATCACATTCTATATCTATTTAATTCCAATCTACATACATTAATTTAACATTGTAAATATTGTACAGAGAACTAAAATGAAGAACTTCGGGTGTAATTATTTAAATTTAAATAATTTAAATTGTCCCTATTAATTTACATACACATTAACTAACAAATCTGATATCAATTCAACTGGGATGTGAATATATTTTATTTTATTATTATTTAAGTTAGAGACTGAAAATTTAAATATATTAACGTGAAATCATTTATTCAAAATAATTATTATATATATATTTATAATATTTAAAAAATGAAATATGTCTACCTTTTATTAGTATATGTGAAATTCAAATTACATTCGTAAATTAATAATATAAGTTAGGGCAAGTTACAAATTATCGGTCAGTACTACATCTTCGGACATGAAAAAAAAACAATATAAAAACTATTATTAGATAGCACTGTGTAATAATAACAACTTTTATATTGTTTTTTTATGTCCGAAGATGTAGTACTGACCGATAATTCAGAACTTACCCTATGTGATGTATTTTGATACCCCCCCCCCCTACAATAATTTTCCTATTAAATCTCTATGTTAAAAATGGAAATAAAAGCTATATATATTTTAATGTTAATTTCAATATCCCATTAGCTTCAGAGTTTCAAATAATTAATTAAATGCTTTGGAAATAAAATGAGGAAAAAGAATTAAAGGGAGCAATTTACCGATGTTGAAAAAACAATTAATTAAAAGTTTAAAGTTGAATTAATTAAAATCGCTAACTGATGTTATTAATTGGTATAAAAAATATTAGTTAATGAGTGTAAATGAGTTATGAGTGTAAATAAGTTATGAGTGTAAATGAGTTATGAGTGTAAATGAGTTATGAGTGTAAATGAGTTATGAGTGTAAATGAGTTATGAGTGTAAATGAGTTATGAGTGTAAATGAGTTATGAGTGTAAATGAGTTATGAGTGTAAATCAGTTATGAGTGTAAATGAGTTATGAGTGTAAATGAGTTATGAGTGTAAATCAGTTATGAGTGTAAATGAGTTATGAGTGTAAATAAGTTATGAGTGTAAATGAGTTATGAGCGTAAATGAGTTATGAGTGTAAATCAGTTATGAGTGTAAATGAGTTATGAGTGTAAATAAGTTATGAGTGTAAATGAGTTATGAGCGTAAATGAGTTATGAGTGTAAATCAGTTATGAGTGTAAATGAGTTATGAGTGTAAATGAGTTATGAGTGTAAATGAGTTATGAGTGTAAATGAGTTATGAGTGTAAATGAGTTATGAGTGTAAATGAGTTATGAGTGTAAATGAGTTATGAGTGTAAATGAGTTATGAGTGTAAATGAGTCAAATAACATTTTTTGCAGAGGTTAAAGTACGTTTCATCAAATGAAATTTAATATATATTAACAATTTCAAATGTAAAAAAGAAAACTAGCACTAGAGCTATGTTTTCCCTCCTTTAATATTTTGCATTAATTAATGAGTTAAGAGTATTTAAAATATGGAACTGAAATAACAAGGTATTAACATGAACAAATAAGTTGTTCCTCTGACAGCATAGGTACCTAAGATGTTGAAGAATTTTGTTCTAATGATTCCCCTACATGTACCAAACACTAATGTTAGATATCATAGATGAAACGAAATATAGTGGTGTCGACTACTATATACAGTTGGTTTAGAACGATTCAATACTCTTTAATTCACTCCGTCTATAATATTTCCGGGATCTGTAGTTTTTAGAGCATATTGTCCCAGTCCTGGTTATTACAAATTAATTCTTAATAACCTAGAACAGAGAGTTGACTTATACCAGCCATAAAGTACCAGCTAATTCAATAAATTATTTAAAGATTATTCGGTGTTATTCTTTTACTGTTATCGGTCAGCAGGAGAAGAAGATTGCAATACGAATTAAGGCTAAACAAGGCTTACTTAATTATAATTAAGAAAGCCATGGGCAAAGACCATGAATTTATAATTAGGTAGCATCAACAAAAGGTGTTTTCTACTTATATAATTTAATGTAGGATATATTGAAATAAAGTATTTAAAATATATACACATTGTAATATTAGACAAAATAATGCATTTTGTGGACGAAATGTCCGTGGATGAAATGTCCATTGGATGTAATGTCTGTTGGACGGAATGTCGTGGACGTAATATCTGTGGACGAAATATCCGTTTCTCAAATGTCCATTGGATGTAATGTTCATGGACTAAATGTCAGAGAACGAAATGTCCGGCCACGACAACGCCCACAACTGACCTTGATATACAACTGTCCGTTAATTAATGGTGTATTTCATGACTGGATGGAGTTATGACACATACCTAATATACCAGAACAAATGATTATAATTTGAATAATTGAGTATCTTACCATTAATCACCTCTTATTTGTTTAATCATGTGTAATTACGGGAAAAATCAATAGACATAAAAGACAGCTTTCAAATCGGTTTAATATTAAAGTTATAGTTTATAATTATTACTAAGGCTATGAGAGTTAATCAAATATGAGTGTTCATGAGTTATGAGTAGAGATGAGTTATGAGTGTTCATGAGTTATGAGTAGAGATGAGTTATGAGTGTTCATGAGTTATGAGTAGAGATGAGTTATGAGTGTTCAAGAGTATTGAGTAGAAATGAGTTATGAGTAGAGATGAGTTATGAGTAGAGATGAGTTATGAGTGTACAAGAGTTATGAGTGTACAGGAGTTATGAGTAGAGATGAGTTATGAGTAGAGATGAGTTATGAGTGTACAAGAGTTATGAGTGTACAAGAGTTATGAGTGTACAAGAGTTATGAGTGTACAAGAGTTATGAGTAGAGATGAGTTATGAGTGTACAAGAGTTATGAGTAGAGATGAGTTATGAGTAGAGATGAGTTATGAGTAGAGATGAGTTATGAGTAGAGATGAGTTATGAGTAGAGATGAGTTATGAGTAGAGATGAGTTATGAGTAGAGATGAGTTATGAGTGTACAAGAGTTATGAGTAGAGATGAGTTATGAGTAGAGATGAGTTATGAGTGTACAAGAGTTATGAGTAGAGATGAGTTATGAGTAGAGATGAGTTATGAGTGTACAAGAGTTATGAGTGTACACTGTACATGAGTGCATTAATTAAATTCCATTTCTAGGTCGTGTATTTCTCGCACAATAAATCATAGAAGTAATTTCCTCTTGAAAGGAAGTTTCATCTCGACACTGTCACTTGGAACTTGAAATAGTATACCAATATTTATTAGTGGATTTGTAAATGAATTGTCTTAATTACGAATTATGAATTCATACTATATTTATTTTATTCACATTCAATTATCTACATACAAATACGTATGAATGAGAAACGTCCGTGTAAGTTAATTTTAAAACATACCCATTTCAGTTTCGAATACATCTGTAAAATATCAGGAATGCCTCTGTACAAGGAATATGTTGTTAGGAACATTTTCATCAGGAAATTCCATTAGGGAGTGAGTTAATTATTAAATCACATGGAATGGGAATAAAAATCACAGGGAATATGGGAATGGGTCTGGAATGGATGAGAGAACTGGACTATAATTGAGCAAAGGGACCATTAAGTCGTGTTCACATTATCAAATTTAACTTAATTTCTATATGTGATAGAATTATTGTGTTATGAATTGTATGACGTTTAATATATTTAGGTTCACCGTATAATATTTTTAGGAAAGTGAACTAAAGTTAACAATTGAATATATTGATTTAATAGCAATATCTTCATTGAACTTGATGAGTACTTTATTGTATCTTTTTTCTTATTCTTCATCCTTTTTTGCCAAGTCATCATCTATCTTTAGTGCTCATTTTCTAGAGGAAAACTTTGGCTCCGTTTTTTCGAAATACCAAAACTACAAGAAAAGGAAAAGGATATTTGTTTGATTTAGCAACTCTGTGTTCCTCATCAGCAACAGTTATGACGGAAACTTTTTGCCAAGTTAGGAACATCATTTGTAGTTATTAATGCCTGTTTTATCTCTTTTCGGGAAGTAATTAACAAGAGAATAGAGGAAAGGTGTTCTGTTAGTCAGACTGTACAGGCTAGTGTAGTCATATTGACCTGGAATTTGTTGTGAGGAAAGATGAAATATCATAGATTTCTGGTCAAACTGATCAACCTGAATAATAAAAATATCACTCTATTAGTTTCCTTATATTTTACGTAAAAATATGTATCACTATTTGTATTTTTTAAAATTTTCAGTAGGTAATTTTATACAAAATGAATGAAACTTTCAATTGAAATAAGAAATTAAGAACTACTTTCAAGCAACAAAAAGAACTAGAGTACTCCACTCATGATAAAGTACTCTACTCATGATAAAGTACTCTACTCCACTCATGATAAAGTACTCCACTCATGATAAAGTACTCTACTCATGATAAAGTACTCTACTCCACTCATGATAAAGTACTCCACTCATGATAAAGTACTCCACTCATGATAAAGTACTCTACTCATGATAAAGTACTCTACTCCACTCATGATAAAGAACTCTACTCATGATAAAGTACTCTACTCATGATAAAGTACTCTACTCATGATAAAGTACTCTACTCATGATAAAGTACTCTACTCATGATAAAGTACTCTACTCATGATAAAGTACTCTACTCTACTCATGATAAAGTACTCTACTCATGATAAAGTACTCTACTCATGATAAAGTACTCTACTCATGATAAAGTACTCTACTCATGATAAAGTACTCTACTCATGATAAAGTACTCTACTCCACTCATGATAAAGTACTCCACTCATGATAAAGTACTCCACTCATGATAAAGTACTCTACTCATGATAAAGTACTCTACTCCACTCATGATAAAGAACTCTACTCATGATAAAGTACTCTACTCATGATAAAGTACTCTACTCATGATAAAGTACTCTACTCATGATAAAGTACTCTACTCATGATAAAGTACTCTACTCATGATAAAGTACTCTACTCTACTCATGATAAAGTACTCTACTCATGATAAAGTACTCTACTCATGATAAAGTACTCTACTCATGATAAAGTACTCTACTCATGATAAATTACTCTACTCATGATAAAGTACTCTACTCATGATAAAGTACTCTACTCTACTCATGATAAAGTACTCCACTCATGATAAAGTACTCCACTCATGATAAAGTACTCTACTCCACTCATGATAAAGTACTCTACTCCACTCATGATAAAGTACTCTACTCCACTCATGATAAAGTACTCTACTCCACTCATGATAAAGTACTCTACTCCACTCATGATAAAGTACTCTACTCCACTCATGATAAAGTACTCTACTCCACTCATGATAAAGTACTCATTTCCTTTGGCTCATTAGGATGAAAAGGCCTGGAAATGTTAGGAATTCTGTTGCATATTCATGAGAGCCTCTGACTTGGATTGGAAATTATTGCAACGTTTGAACTACCAAAGTACAGAACTTAAGAACCAAATGAGAAAAAAGTATCAAACTTAAATACCAAAAGAGAACAAAAAGTACCAAACTTGGTAATATTTTTGAATCCACAAATTTTTGAGTCATAATCAATTAACAATGAAACATATATGGATATTCTTATCTTAATTTTACCTAATAACTTGTACGCTAATGAATGGTATCAGCAGTCCACAATGCAGGTGTTTACCGGTCTCTTTTTCCCATTGACTGATATTAAATAACCCCAATTTTGTCTGTCCTTGGTGGTGTGCCCAAAAATTATGTTTCTTCCTGTCTAAAATTTATAAAAATGTAGTGAACAGCCCATAAGGTTTTTGAAATACTGTCTCTACTGCATAAGTTTCTATCGATACAGTGCTGCAAGAATATCGTTTTACGGATGATGTTTTAAAGGATAACTCGTCTCTGATTGGTCAGCAAGGAGGAGGAGCCAACAAAGGGCTGAGATCAAAATCCTCAGTGCTCCGCCCCCTGTTGGCTCCTCCTCCTTGTATATAGTTATAAGTTGAATTAAATCATATTTCAAATATTTGAAACTGTCAATATAGATAGCTATGTTGCAGTTTGTTGTATCCACTAGTTTGTTGTACTGCTCACTTCATGATTTTTTAATGACCTGGCAGAGGATTTCAGGGGGCGACACGTTCCTCTATACACTTATTGGTAACTTTTCATAGCCAATAAATGAGTTAGTTACCTTAAAAATCATTATCCTAAGAACCTTATCTAGAAGGAACAATATTTTTAAAACTATATTCTTAGTGGTAGTAACCTTTTAATTTCTAACCTTAGTGCTGCCACCCATCCTCTTGTGGCACCAGATTTGCCCCCTGTAGTTTTGCCCCTCTGGGGGCTTGTAAAAGAAAGAATATTTGAAACTACGCAAACTATCCTCGTCCAATTGAAGTATAAGGTTCGGGAAGTGATTGTCACTACTTTGTCATGTTGTAGCTATTTTTGAACTTAAAATGATTAATGTATTTAGTTTAGTGGCAGTCATTTCGGATGTTAACCATGGAAATGAACAAAATTCACTATAATATTCAAATAAAAATGAGAATATTTCCACTTCAGAATATACAGAATACATATTTATGAATTAATGTACAACGTTTTCGATTGGGCTAATTTTTCCCGAAATTGTATTATAATTGTAATATTTATATTTAATTTACTTTCATTATCTTTATATATTTTACCAATTAAAATAACAATCAAACAATAGATACAACATATTTTCTTCCTATATTTTGTGGAAGAAGAGAAACCAGCCAATACAATTCGTAACTTACTCTTCTTTGCGCCCAAACTCATGGCTTGTCTTACCAGAATGGAAGATTTCTCGGTGACTGCCGAAGATAAGAGTGGATCATCTCATTGCTCTTCTTTCTCTCTTGGTACAAGAAAAAGAGATGAGCAATGCCATTTGGGCAAAGGAACCAACTCTATGAGTTCTGTTTCTACCTCAATCACTGTGATTTTAGTCTTCTTGATTTTAATGGGTAAATATATGATGAATGAAAAATAATTGTTTTCAAAGTCGTGATCGGAAAATTCGTCCGCGGAAAGTTCCTCCACGGAAAATTCAATCAGGTAAAATTTATTCTCAGAAATACGTCCATTCGACGCAAACTAATTAATTTAAATGTAGCAAAAAATGAAATGTTTTGATATGAAGCCGTAATGTAGTTTTTTGTATATGCTAGATTGTCGTACGTACTGTACACTTCATGATTGTTTAACGAAACATTAATCTTGATTAATATATATAATTCATATGTAATCATTTTAATGTATAAGATTAAGTTAGTTTCTACAATTGATTAAAATACCTAACTACCTCACTGTTAAGGAAAGTCACGGCAGTAAACTGGCAGGCCTGCCTTTTCCTCTCAATCCACTTTGCCAATTTCTAAATAAATAAATAGTGTCTATTGAAGAATAAAGTGAAGCATCTTATAGTTATTTAAATTCTCTTATCTTCACTTTATTGTTTTCCATCCATTTAAAATCACTAAAACAAATAAATAAATATAGAATTTCACAGCGGGAAAAAGGAGAATTATATTCTTCCATGCAATGCAAAATGGCGGGCGAAATAGTGTAAGTTCCAAGTTATCGGACAGTTCTACATTTTTGAACAGGTAAGAAAAAAATAAATAATAAATATTATTTATCTTTTAATCTAATTGATATCCATGATACCTGCAGGTATCAGGGATATCAATAATAACAGTCAAATAAAAATTATAATTGAATACTTCTTCTTACGTTTCCGAAAATGTGAAACCGTCCGATAACTCGAAACTTACCCTATAATATTTAAAATACCTACCAAACATTTAATTCCCAATGATTTTAAAATAGTTCCCGTTCATTTCCGAATTATTATCTCGCCAGTTTGATATTTTAATTGAGTGGAGATAAAATGCGTACATTTAAAATGAGGGAACTTTTTTCCGATGAGATTGATGGACCAACTATTTTAATTTGAAACTTCGGAGCGTAATTTATATCCGGGGAAAAACGAAGAGAAATATGGTAATGGATCTATCGGAACTGGTAAAAGGAAATAGTTTTAAATTAAACACCAAATGTTAAACGATCACTGTCAGTTAATTGGTCTTTGCATTTTAAATAAAATGGTGGTGAATAATATTATCGTCGGTTGTACTGAAAAATATATAATTGCGATCAATCTCTTGTGTATAGAGAGGAAATTAAAGCATTTAATTATGAGACAATTAATATAGAATTTAATATAAATTGAAGAATAATAATAAACTTTTTTTTGTATTGAAAAATTTTGAATGTAATAAGAATTAATTAATTATTTCTTTTTCCAGCGTGAAATCAGTTAAGTTAAACAAAATAAAATTAATAAACAAATACTTGGGAAGAAATGAAATAAACAAATAATAACTAAAATAATTTAATATAATAAAGAATTAACATAAGTAAAATAACAAATACTTGTATGGACGGACAAAAAAAAGGAAACACTACTATAGAGAAAAAATAACTACATATAACAAAGAAATTAAAAATAGTTTAGGGAAAAAAAATGTCTGGAAAATATTCATTTTCTTACCCCCTCTCCCATGATGATAAAAATAATAACTTTTAAACATTAAGTTAAAACTTTCAGATGATTTGATGTACATGATGATGATATACCTGAAAAAAGGTTTTTGTTTATTATAATATCAATTAAATAAAATTTAATTACAAACCATGTTAATTTTTCTTCTAACTTTTTTTCTATATTTTTATTATCGTGAATCAACGAAAAATAAATTTTCTTGATTTTTATTGCTAAATTAATATTTATATTATTGAAATTTTATTTTTTGCAATATAACAATTTTATAAAAAATATTTTTTTAATGAAAGTCATTTTTATTAACTTTTTTCAATTTTCATCCCCAGCCCCAGTTACCCCCACTATTATACCCCCCGTACCCCCTTACCCCCACTTTAAGGATCCACGAAGGTGATGGTGATGTAACGTGTTCCCCCCGTCACCGGAAGTCCCTCGTGGAGGTGAGTAAGTCTACCTGGATGCATCAGCATCCACCCCACCTTGGTATCCGTGACACTGCAGTTGTACCTCACGAAGCGACACCCACCGCCCTGAGGGTTAAATGGACAGTTGTTAGGTACGCCCCAAATTATACAAACAGGTTTCAAGAAATTCCAAAACTATTTAATAAGCTCAAACACGTACTTCTAATACATATTTCAATATTTAAATCATCATTTAATACAACTAATTTAAATCTTAATCAGTTTAAAAAATGATTAGAATGGGTTAGGGTAGCGGTCCGGTCGGTTTTGGTGGTCTGGAATAGAAGCCTGGTAGTCTTTAGCAGGTCTGTTGAGACCCACATTGATGGTGTACTAACCTGCTAGTCAATTCCTGGTCTGTTCAGACCCACATTGATGGTGTACTAACTTGGTAGTCAATTCCTGGTCTATTCAGACCCACATTGATGGTGTACTAACCTGGTAGTCAATTCCAGGTCTATTCAGACCCACATTGATGGTGTACTAACCTGGTAGTCAATTCCAGGTCTATTCAGACCCACATTGATGGTGTACTAACCTGGTAGTCAATTCCAGGTCTATTCAGACCCACATTGATAGTGTACTAACCTGGTAGTCAATTCCAGGTCTATTCAGACCCACATTGATGGTGTACTAACCTGGTAGTCAATTCCAGGTCTATTCAGACCCACATTGATAGTGTACTAACCTGGTAGTCAATACCTGGTCTATTCAGACCCACATTGATGGCGTAATAACCTGGTAGTCAATTCCAGGTCTATTCAGACCCACATTGATGGTGTACTAACCTGGTAGTCAATTCCAGGTCTATTCAGACCCACATTGATGGTGTACTAACTTGGTAGTCAATTCCTGGTCTATTCAGACCCACATTGATAGTGTACTAACCTGGTAGTCAATACCTGGTCTATTCAGACCCACATTGATGGCGTAATAACCTGGTAGTCAATTCCAGGTCTATTCAGACCCACATTGATGGTGTACTAACCTGGTAGTCAATTCCAGGTCTATTCAGACCCACATTGATGGTGTACTAACTTGGTAGTCAATTCCTGGTCTATTCAGACCCACATTGATAGTGTACTAACCTGGTAGTCAATACCTGGTCTATTCAGACCCACATTGATGGTGTAGGTGCTGGTGTCGTGGTGTGGTCTCAGAGAAGGCTGTTCTTCAGGTTTGTACCTCACAGTGAAAGCCATCAGAGCTTGCGGAGGCTAGCAAAAAAGAATTATGTTAAATGGTGGATTTAGCTTTATAATTTTAGTAAAAGAAATTTCCATAAAAATTGGAACCTCCATAATACTTAACGATAGTTCATATTTTATGTTATTTCAAATTTTACATTTTTGTGAAAAATAATGTGAAGAATAAACCAGTTTTGAAGGGACAGTCTAAACTAGTGCAAATTATCATAATCTATATCACTCGTTTGGAACAACGTTATCATAACTCTAAAATGTTTATGAATAAGAAATAGTTATCCATATTAACAATTTCATCTTTAAACGGTGATTTTTTTGGTAAAAGTGTGATAATTGTAGCTAAATAATTGACAACTACAGAGGATAATTAATGATTCATAATTCGAAAATATAATGATTTCTATATTAAATTTAGTAAATATATCTTTATTTCTACTTCTATAAAGTTTAGAGGCCTATTAGATTTAAAAAAAATGTTTCACCTATGATATTTTGGGGCCATTCACATCACTGAGAGTGTTTTAAATTACCTCTCTTAAATAGTAATTTTAGAGTTACGATACCGCTGTCGCAAAGGAACGATATGATGTGTAGCAGTGTATATATAGGGCAAGTAACTAATTAACGGACAGATCAACATTTTCGGTTATTTGGGAGAAAAATAGAATTTAACATTTTAACTGGTTATTTAAATTGGTATCCATGATACCTGCAGGTAACATGGATACCAACTAGTAATAAACTAGTGTAGTAACAGACCTAAATCAGCAGTCAAGAAAATAGAGGTACAAATAACTGGTGTTACAAATAACTAGTGTTACAAGTAACTAGTGTTACAAGTAACTAGTGTTACAAGTAACTAGTGTTACAAGTAACTAGTGTTACAAGTAACTAGTGTTACAAGTAACTAGTGTTACAAGTAACTAGTGTTACAAGTAACTAGTGTTACAAGTAACTAGTGTTACAAGTAACTAGTGTTACGAGTAACTAGTGCTACAAGTAACTAGTGTTACAAATAACTAGTGTTACAAATAACTAGTGTTACAAATAACTAATGTTACAAATAACTAGTGTCACAAGTAACTAGTGTTACAAGTAACTAGTGTTACAAGTAACTAGTGTTACAAGTAACTAGTGTTACAAGTAACTAGTGTTACGAGTAACTAGTGCTACAAGTAACTAGTGTTACAAATAACTAGTGTTACGAGTAACTAATGTTACAAGTAACTAGTGTTACAAATAACTAGTGTTACAAATAACTAATGTTACAAATAACTAGTGTCACAAGTAACTAGTGTTACAAGTAACTAGTGTTACAAGTAACTAGTGTTACAAGTAACTAGTGTTACAAGTAACTAGTGTTACAAGTAACTAGTGTTACAAGTAACTAGTGTCACAAGTAACTAGTGTTACAAGTAACTAGTGTTACAAGTAACTAGTGTTACAAGTAACTAGTGTCACAAGTAACTAGTGTTACAAGTAACTAGTGTCACAAGTAACTAGTGTCACAAGTAACTAGTGTTACAAGTAACTAGTGTCACAAGTAACTAGTGTCACAAGTAACTAGTGTTACAAGTAACTAGTGTTACAAGTAACTAGTGTCACAAGTAACTAGTGTCACAAGTAACTAGAGCCATGACCTCACAGCAGCAAGGTACCCCCCACGTTTCTACCCCGGTGGGTGTCTCTACAACTCCCCAATGCTCACTCCTACATCGTTGTTGTACCCCTCGAACACTCGCTGTTGCAGGGGCTGTACGTAAGCGCGGAGAATCTCCAGCCACTCGTTACGATATTCCACCTGGGGGGGGGGGGGGGTGAGAAGGGGGTAAATATTAATTTATAGAATTTGGTAAAAAATGTAAATGATAAATAAAAACAAATATTGTACCTACCGCCTAGCTAATATATTAAAATGATGGAATGCTATCATTCTTATCAGTCCACTCTATTTGTGATTGACCACTCTATCGGTGATTGCCCACTCTATCAGTGATTGCCCACTCTATCAGTGATTGCCCACTCTATCAGTGATTGCCCACTCTATCAGTGATTGCCCACTCTATCAGTGATTGCCCACTCTATCAGTAATTGCCCACTCTATCAGTGATTGGCCACTCTATCAGTGATTGCCCACTCTATCCGTGATTCCCTACTCTATCAGTGATTGCCCACTCAAGTGACTGCCCACTCTCACAAAGGCTGCCCAATCTAAAGTCCCTCTCAAGTGGTATCAAATAGTCACAATTCAAATTGGCTCCAAAGCAAATACGTAAAATGCTTCGGGGGATTGAGTTTCCATCTTCTATTTACAAATACTCTTCCCAATCTTTTGTAGTGATCATTTCTCCATTGCACAGAACTATATAGGATATTCATACGATTATTTCCAAGAATTATACAAGTCGTTAGTCATTGATAGATATATCAAACATGCTGTATATCATTTTATGTTTCTCGAGCTTACGGTATAACATGTAATAATAGTAATATATCCAGTAACGTCCAGTCTTCTAGGTATACAATTAAAGAAACAACCGTTAAACTATTCCTTTGTTGTAGCTAATTATTTATAGTGTATGAATGATGATGAATAAAAATAAATGATATCATTCTTTTTCAGAATGATACTGAATGATATCGACATATACGGTTAAGTAATAAAATGTAGAATTTATAGTAGAAAAAGAAGATAGTTTTTATTTTCATTGATTGCTACACTAGCATATGAAACTTTAATATATTTTTACTAATAATAAATAAAACTAATTAAGATCAGAAATATATCGATCTGTCATGTAACCATTCTTTCTTTCATACACCATTCATTTATTGATCGTACAAACCATTCATTTTTTAGTTTTCTCTTTTTGAAAGTTCTCTGCAATGAACTGCAAATAAAATGAGTTCAAATCCGAGTCCGTAAAAAGAAACCAATGAACGTGTTCTGAATTCCAAACAGCGAAAAGTAACAAGGTTTTGCCCGTTTTCCCCTGAAAATGGCCTCGCACAAAATGACTTTGAAAGAATATCGAATTATTTATTTACTTCCTTGTTTTTCTTCGTAATATGATTTCAGTAACATTGTGAAGGAGGAAACACAATATAATGAAATGAACAAAACTCTTAGTGATAAAATTGTAGGTTTTTCTTTAAAAGATTTTCGATGGAATGAAGAAATTGAACGGCAGGGGTATATTAAGTGTCAAAAATTTAAATAGACTGTGTACCAGTCTTAAGAAAATGAAATTAGGAATCTGAAAATTGAAAGATTTATTAAACTGATTTAGTTAAATTTAGCGTCTTAATTTCAATAAATAGTTATTGAAACCTGAATCGTTAATCTACAATAAAGAATTCAGGAATTGAATCTTACTATAGAAGATGAAATTTATGATGAAAGGGACATATTGTTTCAAAAGAATAACTCAAACATATTAATTCTAATATTTCATAATTAGCAACTCTTCTGCTTAATTCTTTATAATGATTAGGTTGAAAGAGTTGTTTTACCTGGTTCATGTGGATATCGATGGTAGGTACTGTCTCGTAGCCTCCTTCCAGTCTACTGTCAGAGTTACTTCCGTCACTCCACTGTCCGTAGTTCTCCATCACGTCTATCAAGTCCTGGGCATACCTGTAACATCCAGTAGTTTGATATCAATTGAATATTAATAATACATTTCGGGTCAATGATATGCATGTATCTTGACTATGAACTCTTTTATAACTAGCGTCTTGTCAGGTGGAATTTTACGTTAGTGTCTTTTAAGTCTCTCCACCAGACTTTTTGCAAGCAACTCCTACTTTTTCAACAAGACTTTTGAATCAATAAGAAAAACTACATATATCATTATTTATTTCAATCGGTATCCATTGAACCTGCAGGAATGTCATATATGGCCCTATGTGAATATTACACTACCTAGATGTGAACACTGGGAACCAGTACACATCGGGACATGGCATCGCGATGGTGGAATTCTCAGCAAGAGCATGGGTGTAGTTCTCGTGGAGGTAACGGGCCTCCCAGTCCCACCTGTGGTGTAATATATCTTTTATAGTTATCAAAATAATTAAAATGTATCAAAATTGGGCAATTTTGTTACAGAAACAAGAGGATCCTATTCCTATCATAAAATTTTGAGGTCCTAAATCAGTATCCCATCGAAAAATGTTTTCATTTGGTATTTTTTTCATATGAAACATAGCATAAATAAGTATTTTACATTAGTAAGTTCATTCTTATTATAATATAATTATATCTAAAATAAATATTGTACGTAAAAATATATCAGAAGTAATGATTTTTCATCCAAAACTTGTAATATAAACTGCGTCCATCGCTTTTTTGCAGATCAAGATTTTGTGAATAATTTTAATAATATTGATCGTACAGTAGTGAAACTTTGGTCACTGTTAGATTGCTTCTATGTTAGTATCTTGCTGAAATATTTTTTGAATCCATGAGAAAATTCGAAAGTTATGAACGTTTATGTATTTTGAAGGCATTTTAACTGTCCATCGCTTTATTGCAGCTCTGTGAAAAGGCCAAAAAATTGGCGATTAACTTCTACCGAGAGGGTAACAATTGTAGCAGGTCCTGTAGAAGGAAGGACTCTTCTATATTTAGCTTTATAACTTGGAAGGGTTAAGAGAACAATAGTTTCTTTTGTGGAAGATCCCGACACAAACCCAAGGAGAGATGAGGGTACGAGAAAAAGAATTCCCCCTCGAAATATGCGAAAAATACGCAGGCAGGTCATAAGGCAGCTAAATGACACTAGTGCCTCCATTTTTGACAAGGCTGTCATTGGTCTTACGTCAAAAAAGTCCTGATGTAATGTCTCAAATGAAACGGTCAGAAATGCTCAATGGGGCTTGAGACCAGAGAAAAAGGCAGTCAAGTCATGAGAGTCTCTCACTTGATGCCCAGAGATATGAGGAAAGAAGTTTTAACCCTTCAAGCATGAGATTGTGCAAAGTAATGCACGAAAATCATCTTTTGCCAACGAGATAATTTAAAACTATTAGGCCAAGGGAACAAGTACTCAACAAAAGAGGCAATGTAGGATTGGATTGTTAGGTTTACACCCTCTAGTACTTGGACAGGGCCAATTAACGTTTCACCAATGATGCCCGCTTAAACCATAAAGCCTCAGCCTCCTTGTTGACGACAAAACCAGTGTGGATAAACAGCTCCAGTAGGATCCAAACTTTAACCCATCCATCCAGACAATCAAGGGTTGCTCTTTCCTCATCTGTTAAAAGAACGAGTAGGAAGTTTGTTTTCATGTAATTCTGTGTACATCTTATGCCTTTTTCCTTTTGGGTCTTGTCCATAGGAGGCCTGGAAATGGGCTCCACGTTCCTTGTCGTCTCATTTAAGACACTGTTTGGACGAATAACCAATGACAGCCTTGTCGAAAATGGAGGCACTAGTGTTATTTGGCTGCCTTATAACCTGGCTGGGTAGTTTTCGCATATTTCGAGGGGAAAAAGTTTCTCCTCGTACCCTCATCTCTCCTTGGGTTGGTGTCGGGATCTTCCACAATAGAAACTATGTTTCTCTTATTCCTCCCAAATTCATTAGCTAAATATAGAAGATTAAACCCTACTGCAGGACCTGTTACAATTGTTACCCTCTCGGTAGAAGTTAATCGCCCATTTTTTGGCCTTTTCACAGAGCTGCAATAAAGCGATGGACAGTTAAAATGCCTTCAAAATACATAAACGTTCATAACTTTCCAATTTTCTCATGGATTCAAAAAATATTTCAGCAAGATACTAACATAGAAACAATCTTCCAGTGACCAAAGTTTCACTTTTGTACGATCAATATTATTAAAATTATTCTCAAAATAGTGATCTGCAATAAAGCGATGGACGCAGTTTAGAGGTTAAAAAGACTAACCTATTTTCAAACAGCTGCCACATTTCAGGTCGGTAATGAGTAGTGACGAAACCATCGGAACTGACCAGATGTCCCATGTCAAGTCTGTTAGTGACGAAGATGAAGACACCACTGTCTCTAAGGTTGGCACACAGGGCCATGTCAGGTTCAAGGAGCTTATGCACGTAAGAAGGTCTCCTTTCAGGATCATCAATGATCTTCCTACTTATCATGATGGCATTGGCCACGAATGGGACATTCCAAATACCACGCTTCTGGTTCTGCACAATCTCGATATAGTCAGAGCTTCTAGCGTAGAATCCATCGGCTGTAAGGGCTCCCCAAAAGTTACTCCAGGCCTTGTGAGGTCTTACCAACATAGGGGCGATCACGAGTCTATTCTGCTCAACCAGCAGTTTAATGTTGAAAGGATTGTCAAGGTGAGCCGAGGAGTCCACCATGAAGATGAAATCGCAGTCCTTGGCTTCTCCACACTGCTGCACTGCCTTGTTCTTAGAGTGCCACTCTTTGAGTAGAGCGGAGTGGGGGATGTACTTCTGAGACCTGTAGGCAGAACCCTCCTTCTCAACGAACTCCTTGACCGTCTTGGCGTGGAACTCAGCCATGTTGTGGACATAAAGGTGAGTCCTACTCTTGGGGTAAGTCTGGCCCAGAATCTTCTGGAAGAACTCTTCGATGAAGGGAGTGGCTGTAGGTATGAATATGGCGAGTGTCACCACAGGAAGCTCCTCTTCAGGCATCGTCTCCACCTCTAGCATATTCTCCCAGCATTCCAGACAACCGTCCATGGGTGACCAGGTCCTGGCCATGTAGTTACTGAAGGTGTTCAGCATCACCTCAAAACAAGAACAAAGTTAAAACTAAATACTTATATCAAGATACTTATTCTGTCAAGTAGAATCAAAAGAGGGATATTTGATGATAAGATAAATTAATAAGAATAATTAAAAAAAAATCTATTATTTAATTTCATCTGAGTGAAACTTAGTTAGAATACAAATTTTCAAATGAATTTTTACTTTATCCCATAAGTTCGTATATACAAAACTAATAAAATTAATAACCAATTATTTCAGCGTACAGTCACTCACCTTGGTGTCCCTGTTAGCCCTGACGATGAGAGGGACTGTACTGTAGGCTGTGTTCTGCAGGTAACTCTCTTTACCTGCGTATTTAATCTCCAAGTCACCTGTAATTAAGGGGATACTTTTATCTTCCGCAGAATAGGTTGTTAGAACCAGCAATAATTACTTTAATTAAGATATTCACAATCTTCAATAACAAATATCATGAAAAATAAATAAGGAATTTAATTCATATATTAACTTAAGATATACATAGTAAAATAGAATTACATGACATTCATTTCTCACAAACAACTGAAAATCTAAAAAACTAAAATGAGAGCACGCTTCACAGAAAGAAAATTATGATGGGCCTATATATAAGATGAAGAGGGGAAAGTTATGGTGGGGCCATAGAAAATTTAGAGTAAAATTCATTTAATTTTCCATTGCCCCGCCATAACTTCCTCTCCTTTTTTTTTTTTTTTGATCAGTTTGGTCCAGATTAAGATCTAACTGACCAGTGGCACCATGTAGGTTCTGGAAGAGGTGTGAGGTGTGGTCCAGATGAACATTGAACTTCTTCCTCAGGGACTCCTTCAGGTAAAGGTCCGTGAAAAGGTCCTGCAGTGACTTGGACCCCTTCAAAGAGGACTCAGTCAGTGCTCGGTGTAGCTCTTTCGCTGGACCAACGAAAGCTGGGGACGAGAAATAAAATTAGGGATAAAACTAGAGAACAAAATTAAAAATAGAGGAATCCCTCCCACCTCTCAAAAATACACCTCCCTCTAATATCCCCCCCCCCCTCTCTCTCTCTCTCTCTCTAAAAATGCATGCAATAGCACTCAGGAGTCTGCAGCAGGCGCACTTCATTCCAATTTATTCAGTTTAGTCCAATACCGTAAATCCACGGTGATTTGGCACAGCTTTTCGCAATAAAACATGTGGAGGCATAACTCAAAGTAATAATAAAAGAGAAGCGGCATGCGCCTTTTTACCATCTCTAGCGGCAAAATAAAGCAATTTGGTGTGCTACTTAGCTAATAAATACCTCACTTTATATACACTTGGGTAATTAAAATACATTGTAAAAGAAAACGAAAATGTCTAAATTAAACTAAATTAGGAAAATTAACTAATATACAAGTGTGAATTAAAACAGCATCTAAAAATGAAAAGTCATGAAGGTGGGATTTTCAGGGGGAAATACCCTTCAATTTTCTGACTAATGGAAGTCCGATAGGAAGGACGGTAAGTTTCAAGGTCTCATCACAACTCTATGAATAATGGAACGTATATGCGCTTTTTTGAACACTTTTAACAAACAGTAAAATATAGGCTAAGTTCAAGTTATCGTATGGTTCCACATTTTCGATGATGTGAGAAAAAAATGTTATTATTATTTAAATTTTATTTTAATTGATTACCCGCATAAATTTAAATATATTTTCTAGTTTTTATTAAATTAAAAAAACAGATTTAAAAAAAAACTTCAAAATTTTCAAACGTAAAATATAAGCAGTTTAATTATTTAACCCTTTAATTATTTAACTCTTTAATTATTTAACCCTTTATTCATTTAACCCTTTAATTATTTAACCCTTTAATTATTTAACCCTTTATTCATTTAACCCTTTAATTATTTAACCCTTTAATTATTTAACCCTTTATTCATTTAACCCTTTAATTATTTAACCCTTTAATTATTTAACCCTTTAATTATTTAACCCTTTAATTATCTAACCCTTTAATTATCTAACCCTTTAATTATTTAACCCTTTAATTATTTAACCCTTTTATTATTTAACCCTTTTATTATTTAACCCTTTAATTATTTAACCCTTTAATTATCTAACCCTTTAATTATCTAACCCTTTAATTATCTAACCCTTTAATTATCTAACCCTTTAATTATCTAACCCTTTAATTATCTAACCCTTTAATTATCTAACCCTTTAATTATTTAACCCTTTAATTATTTAACCCTTTAATTATTTAACCCTTTAATTATTTAACCCTTTAATTAATTAACCCTTTAATTATTTAACCCTTTAATTATTTAACCCTTTAATTATTTAACTCTTTAATTATTTAACCCTTTAATTATTTAACCCTTTAATTATTTAACCCTTTAATTATTTAACCCTTTAATTATTTAACCCTTTAATTATTTAACCCTTTAATTATTTAACCCTTTAATTATTTAACCCTTTAATTATTTAACCCTTTAATTATTTAACCCTTTAATTATTTAACCCTTTAATTATTTAACCCTTTAATTATTTAACCCTTTAATTATTTAACCCTTTAATTATTTAACCCTTTAATTATTTAACCCTTTAATTATTTAACCCTTTGATTATTTAACCCTTTAATTATTTAACCCTTTAATTATTTAACCCTTTAATTATTTAACCCTTTAATTATTTAACCCTTTAATTATTTAACCCTTTAATTATTTAACCCTTTAATTATTTAACCCTTTAATTATCTAACCCTACCTCCTGCGTCTAAGAACCGTCTGCCTGCCTCCACCTTGGGGAACCTCTTCACCTTCTCCCCATCAGGACCTCCAACCCCATCAGCTGACAGGAGGATGCGGAGGGGAGCTCCCAAACCCTCATCATCCCGAGTCATCTCCTCCACCACCCGGAGGGGACCAGCGGACAGCAGAACATCGGGCCTGGAGGGGGGGAGGGGGGTTATAGTTGTATAAACTAAAGTACAGTGAAATTCCTGAGTTATGAAGTATTGGTTCCTTCATATTTCGTGTGCACTAGATAGTTTTCTATGCTAAAATATTAGAAAATTATGGGCATTGAGGGATTACTGAGACTAAATGCATGATGTATATCGTTTTCTATAATTTAAATATAGAAAATACTTCATAACTCAAGTGCATTTCATAACTCAGGTCCTTCATTACTCGAGTACTTCATAACTCAGGAGTTTTACTGTTAATTTCTTTCAGTTGTAATATTAAAATATTTTCAGTTTAACCCCACAGATGCCAAACTCCATTTTTTTTTAATTAGAGGATCAAAATGTGTTTTCATCAACAAATTGCTTTCAAATTTTAATTACCTGATAGAAAGGGTTAAATCATTTATTTTCTCCACATAAGAACTGTTTTAATTGTGTACTGCCAATAATATTTGATACAGGGCAAAGTTAATTCAAATTGGCTTATTTAGGTATACTAGATGATTAATAAAATATATAGTATAGAATATACGAATACTAAAATAAATCAACATAATAAATTTAGTTAAAATTCATTTCTGGTTTACTTTTTTTAATCATTTTTAGATGAGGTTTATTTTTATGTTTCCTATATGTGTGTCATTCCATCAGCTTTAAATGCAACAGTAACATCAATAATCCAATAAATAAATAGATAAAATAACAGCAATAATTCGATAAATAAATGGATAAAATAATAACAACATAACACTCCTCGAGTCCTCACCCATCGACGAATAGCACGAGTTTCTCCGTCGGTTCCTGCGCTATACCGGCCACTGCCTCCCGCACCAGTTCTAGTTTCTCCAGCTCGGAGGCAGCCTCCTTGTCTGGACCTAGAACCTGAGGAATGGAGGATATTTAGACTATCTTTTCAATGGAAATAGCAAGAAATGGAATATAATTCGACTCGTGACCGGAAAATTCGTCCACATTGAATTCGTCCCGGCAAAATTCGTCTATTCAACGTAAAATAATTTACTTAAATGGATCAAAAAAAATTTTTATATGAAGCCGTAATGTAATTTGTTGTATCCCCGAGTTTGTTGTACTGCACACATATTTCTTTTAAAAACTAAATATTCACGTAATAATTAATTAATTAATATTAAACCCAAGTAAATAGTGAATACTCTATTCAGTATTTAACCTAAGGTTAGGTTAGCGGTGTGTTTCTTTTATTCCTAAATATTAAAAAAAAGGCAAAAAATTCCGTGGACAGATTTTCCAAGCAAGAACCATTTAAAAGTACCCTACACTATATTTTTCACCAAAAATAGTAATAAAAGGAGCATAGTTTATATTTGTTAAGAATATAATATCTCCAAAATAAAAAAGGAATGAAAGTAGGGTAAGTTCCGAGTTATCGGACGGGTTCCTATTTTCGCACATGTAAGAAAAACTTTAAAATTTATATAATTTTAACTGGTTATTTCAATTGAGATAGCAATAATATTATATTACAAAAAGGGTAAGTGCCTCATTAAAAACTTCTTAAAATATTCATATAAAAATGAATTAATGAGAGGAATTAATGAGAAAAGAAGGAGATCTTACATAGAAGACTCATTAATGAGCAATAAATAAAATAGCGAAAAATTATTTTCAATTTTAATATCTAATTTGTTCTTCCTTATTCAAATTATCTTTGAAAAAATAACATCTTACATAATGAACATTTTTTAATGAGTAATCAATTTTAGTGACAAACACTGTAACTAGTTTTAGTAAACCTTTATTATAGTTAATTAGCTCTTTATATTGACAAAAAATAAGTAGGGTAAGCTCTTAATTATCGGTCAGTACTACATCTTCGGACACGTAAGAAAAAACAATATAATAAAATAAAACTTAAAAAATTAATATTATATTGTTTTTTCTTACGTGTCCGAAGATGTAGTACTGACCGATAATTAAGAACTTACACTATTCCACGATAAAATGTTGAAAAATGAATCAATATTTTTTTAATTACTCTTAATAAAAATTGTAACAAAATAATGGACTTAAAAATTCCAAAAAAAATTGAACATTTATATTAAAATGAATCAAAAGAAGAATTATGGTGGGGGGATAGATGATTAAGAGGGGCCCGACATAAACATCTATGGCCCCACCACTATGTCTGCTTCACTATCAGTTACTATCAGTTACTATCAGTCACTATCAGTTACTATCAGTCACTATCAGTTACTATCAGTCACTATCAGTCACTATCAGTCACTATCAGTTACTATCAGTCACTATCAGTTACTATCAGTCACTATCAGTTACTATCAGTCACTATCAGTTACTACCAGTTACTATCAGTTACTATCAATTACTACCAGTTACTATCAGTTACTATCAGTTACTATCAGTCACTATCAGATACTATCAGTTACTATCAGTTACTATCAGTCACTATCATTTACTACCAGTTACTATCAGTTACTATCAGTTACTATCAATTACTACCAGTTACTATCAGTTACTATCAGTCACTATCAGTTACTATCAGTTACTATCCGTTACTATCAGTTACTATCAGTCACTATCAGTTACTACCAGTTACTATCAGTTACTATCAATTACTACCAGTTACTATCAGTTACTATCAGTTACTATCAGTCACTATCAGTCACTACCAGTTACTATCAGTTACTATCAGTTACTATCAGTTACTATCAGTCACTATCAGTTACTATCAGTTACTATCAGTCACTATCAGTTACTACCAGTTACTATCAGTTACTATCAATTACTACCAGTTACTATCAGTTACTATCAGTTACTATCAGTTACTATCAGTTACTATCAGTTACTATTAGTCACTATCAGTTACTACCAGTTACTATCAGTTACTATCAGTTACTATCAGTTACTATCAGTTACTATCAGTTACTATCAGTTACTATCAGTTACTATCAGTTACTATCAGTTACTATCAGTTACTATCAGTTACTATCAGTTACTATCAGTTACTATCAGTTACTATCAGTTACTATCAATTACTACCAGTTACTATCAGTTACTATCAGTTACTATCAGTTACTACCAGTTACTATCAGTTACTACCAGTCACTATCAGTTACTACCTTGACGTCATATTTGTATATCTTAGCAGAGCGAAGGAACCTTTCCTGTGCATCACTTGGACCAGAACCAACGGTTAGGAGGACCACATCTGAGAAAAAAACATCAGCAAATAAATAAAAAAATAACAATAAAAAATATTTTAAAATATTAATATGTAAAAAGTATATATAAAATATCAATAAAAAATATATAAAACATCTATAAAAATATATAAATACATAACTAATATATATAAAAAAATAAATATGGAAAATATAAAAAATATCTATAAAAAATATTCAAAAATATAAAAAAATATATATAAAAAAATTATATATATACATCAATAAAATAAGAGTACATCACGAAGTTATTAGAGAGGCTTATTAATTTTAAATATATTGTTGTGTAAATTTATTCAGCCTACAAATTGAAATGTGTCATTTAATCAATAAACTTTATTTAATGTTAAAAGAGTTAATCGTTATTAAATTCCATAAAATGAATATAGTTGTATGTCATATACAGAAATACATGTACAATAGCACAGCTCTCAATAACTTTAAAAGATAAATAATGCGTAACATACCAATATTTTGATATGATTAGGACTAATAAAACAAAAACAAATTAAATAATAAGGAGTAATAATGAAAGAATAAGTGCAGGGTAAGTTAGGAATTATCGAACATTTCCACATCTTCGATCATAAAAGAAATAATATCAGTATTATTTAACTTTTATTTTAATTAGTATCCATGGTACCTGCAGGTATCATGGATACCAATAAGAATAAAAAATAAATAATTTCAATTATATTTTTTTCTTATATGACCGAAGATGTGAAACTGTTCGATAATTCGTAATTGACCATCTAATATTTTATATCGGGGCCATAGATGATAAAATGTATCCCACCATAATCTTCTAAGGCCCACCATAACAATCTCTCTGAATTTCAAGCCATAAATAATATAAAAATTTATATATTGATAATTATATAATAAATAAGCATATATGAATATAGCAGCTGCTTGGAATTCGAATTTGAAGGGCCGGTACACTAGTTAATTTCATATTAAATATTTTAACTGATTTAACATTATAATGAAACATGAACATTAGTTATGATTTATTTATAATAAATAAACTTCAATCATTCTATATTAAAGGTAATTAAAATTGTTGTAAATAATTACCTTCAATCATAATTAAATTAATTGTTAATAAATAATGTTACTCGTTCAGTAGCTAAATATTAGAACAGTTTCATTTCCCATGTAACAGATGGCGCTGTAACACTACAGTAAACACTGTAACACTACAGTAAACACTGTAACACTACAGTAAACACTGTAACACTACAGTAAACACTGTAACACTACAGCTAACACTGTAACACTACAGCTAACACTGTAACACTACAGCTAACACTGTAACACTACAGCTAGCACTGTAACACTACAGCTAACACTGTAACACTACAGCTAACACTGTAACACTACAGCTAACACTGTAACACTACAGCTAACACTGTAACACTACAGCTAGCACTGTAACACTACAGCTAACACTGTAACACTACAGCTAGCACTGTAACACTACAGCTAACACTGTAACACTACAGCTAACACTGTAACACTACAGCTAGCACTGTAACACTACAGCTAGCACTGTAACACTACAGCTAACACTGTAACACTACAGCTAACACTGTAACACTACAGCTAACACTGTAACACTACAGCTAACACTGTAACACTACAGCTAGCACTGTAACACTACAGCTAACACTGTAACACTACAGCTAACACTGTAACACTACAGCTAACACTGTAACACTACAGCTAACACTGTAACACTACAGCTAGCACTGTAACACTACAGCTAACACTGTAACACTACAGCTAGCACTGTAACACTACAGCTAACACTGTAACACTGCAGCTAACACTGTAACACTACAGCTAACACTGTAACACTACACTAGCACTGTAACACTACAGCTAACACTGTAACACTACAGCTAACACTGTAACACTACAGCTAACACTGTAACACTACAGCTAACACTGTAACACTACAGCTAACACTGTAACACTACACTAGCACTGTAACACTACAGCTAACACTGTAACACTACAGCTAACACTGTAACACTACAGCTAACACTGTAACACTACAGCTAACACTGTAACACTGCAGCTAACACTGTAACACTACAGCTAACACTGTAACACTACACTAGCACTGTAACACTACAGCTAACACTGTAACACTACAGCTAACACTGTAACACTACAGCTAACACTGTAACACTACAGCTAACACTGTAACACTACAGCTAACACTGTAACACTACAGCTAACACTGTAACACTACAGCTAACACTGTAACACTACAGCTAACACTGTAACACTACAGCTAACACTGTAACACTACAGCTAACACTGTAACACTACAGCTAACACTGTAACACTACAGCTAACACTGTAACACTACAGCTAACACTGTAACACTACAGCTAACACTGTAACACTGCAGCTAACACTGTAACACTGCAGCTAACACTGTAACACTACAGCTAGCACTGTAACACTACAGCTAGCACTGTAACACTACAGCTAGCACTGTAACACTACAGCTAGCACTGTAACACTACAGCTAGCACTGTAACACTGCAGCTAGCACTGTAACACTACAGCTAGCACTGTAACACTATAGCTGGCACTGTAACACTGCAGCTAGCACTGTAACACTACAGCTAGCACTGTAACACTACAGCTAACACTGTAACACTACAACAAACAATTTAATATCACCATTAAAATAGGATATTTACTTTGAAGTCATAAAGTGCCTCTGTTATTAAATTAATTTGCAGTTTGTAGGAGAAATAAATGAGACTGAAAGGTAAAGCAACAATTATTAGATACCAAAAATAAATTCCAATTCTTGATAGTTTTAATAGATAGATAATATTTTCAGTGGTCTATTAAAATATATTCATAATAGAAGCTACGTTTTCTTGACTGAATTATAATGCGGTGTATCCAAAAATGTTATGTGTCTTTCTTATAAATTCTATAAATCTAGTAAACAGCGAATAAGGTTTTTTTGAGATATTGTCTCTACCGCATACGTTTCTATTGATAATGGGCTACAATAATAATGTTTTTACGGTTGATGTTTTTAAGATTAACTCTTCTCTGATTGGTCAGCTAGGAAGAGCAGCCAACGGGGGGCGGAGCATTAAACCGTTAGTGCTCCTCCTTGCATATAATTATCAGTTTAATAAAATTACATATAAATAATAACTTTGAAAAACTCAACATAGATGAGTGTAATCTAGTTTGTTGCATCCGCTAGTTTGTTGTACAGCACACTCCATGATTGTTTAATAACCTGGCAGGGGGTTGGATATTGGTCACTCCATAGCCAATCAATGAGTTAGCAACCTTAAAAACATTATCCTGAAAACTTATCCGCAAGAAACATTATTTTCGTAACAACATTCTTAGTGGTAATAACCATTTAATTTCTAACCTTAAAGGTACCACCCAAAGTAAAGTTGTTTATAAAATGGAACAGTGTGTAAAAAATATCATACAATAATTATAGCAATTAATAATATCTCAAGACATTTGGTAAAGTGTATCATGGATACAGCAGTCATTTGTTAGTGCGTCATAGATACAGCAGTCATCTGCCAGAGTATCATAGATACAGCAGTCGTCTGTTAGTGTATCATAGATACAGTAGTCATCTGTCAGAGTATCATAGATACAGCAGTCATATGTTAGTGTATCTAGATACCTCATTGCTTGTTCCAGACATTCTAACGGTAGCGAGACTGTGAAAAGTGATGAGTCATGCTATGCCTCCTTAATTTCTGAGTCAACTTTTCGTTACATTAAAATCCCTTGACTTTTTGAAGGTGAAACGTAACTTCTTGTTTCATTTCCAGTCACTAATCTTAGAGACATTATTTTGACGTCTAAAACTTTCAATATCTAGGAATATATTTCAAAACTAGGAATCTTCTACGCACTTTTCTATATTGGAAATATTCTCAATAGATTCTTAGAGTTAAAAGTTTTCCAAACAATTCTATTAATAAAATCATTATGATCAGTTGTTTTTAGAAAAGTGTTGAGTCACGCAGAACGACTCGATACAGTTTTCGATTAGTGAAGACTATAAAGCAGCAAAGTGAAAGCAAAGTTAAACGCATCATTACGTATGAGAAATTGCAAAATAAATCAGAAAAAGTTATTTTAATGCATTGTGATACATTGAATCCATCATATTTAATGAACGGGATTATCCATCACACTTTTACTATATAAAATAACTCTGTGAACATTAAAAAGCATTTCTGAAGTTGGAAAGATAATTCCTAAGTAGTATAAAGCTCTGTGACGTTTGAATTAGGTAATGAATATAAAAAGAAAAGAAAAACTAATATTAATTTCCTAATACATTTCTAACTCATAGTCATAAATGATTTCTATTTATTTACTGATTATGTTTAGGATAAAAAAAAGTAGTTACATGCAACCATTTGTAGCATAATTAATTCAAAGAACATAAAAATTACCTTCTGTATTAATAACATTTTACTTTTAATTTATCTACATAAAAAATAAACATATACGGATAGAGGAATAGTGATCCACAACAATCCATTTTGCTTTAAAATACTCTAAAAAAAGTGCAAATAAAATATAACTGTGAGGAATATTACAAGAAACACCATTCAGATGTGATACTGATTAATAAAAAGAATATAGACACTGTAATGTGAACTGAAATGTGAAGACATATGGAGATAGTAAAGAACATAAAAACATTTAACAGTTAGGTACTCACATCACCGATAGATGGCGTTAATACCTTTAACAGTTAGGTACTCACATCACCGATAGATGGCGTTAATACCTTTAACAGTTAGGTACTCACATCACCGATAGATGGCGCTAATACCTTTAACAGTTAGGTACTCACATCACCGATAGATGGCGTTAATACCTTTAACAGTTAGGTACTCACACCACCGATAGATGGCGTTAATACCTTTAACAGTTAGGTACTCACACCACCGATAGATGGCGTTAATACCTTTAACAGTTAGGTACTCACACCACCGATAGATGGCGTTAATACCTTTAACAGTTAGGTACTCACACCACCGATAGATGGCGTTAATACCTTTAACAGTTAGGTACTCACACCACCGATAGATGGCGTTAATACCTTTAACAGTTAGGTACTCACACCACCGATAGATGGCGCTAACAGTTAGTTATTAAAACAGTTTATTCCTTTAGAAAGTGTTCCAGAAAAGGACATTTTTAATTATTAAAATATTAACATTATATCTGTTATATTTCACTTTTTGTTCTTGTAGAAATATTTAAACTACAAAATAGTTTATAACTTTCATGATAGATATTATTTATTTCTTTACCCATGTAAATACGATCAAATAAATGAATACTTCATCGCAATATTTTTGTATGGCCCTAAAGAAGTATAGATCACATCGATAAGGTACACACATATATAATAAATACACTATATACTATATAATATATACCTACTATATCCTGATTAGAATGCATTTTTCATAATTAATTAAGCTATTTATCATTAATTTTATACGGCTTAGTAATCAGTCATTTGAAAACAAGAAAATATTAAAATAACATCTATCCTAATAATACCCGTCGGGTGATAATTTATTTGGTTTTCTCTTCAAAAGTATGATAGTAAATTTATATATGTTTTGGCATGCTGTATCACAAATTCAGACTGATCAAAATAATATTCATTCATTCATTAATGAAAGAAAACACGGCGGGTGTTATTAGGATAGATTATAAACATTGAAAATGTAGCGATGTTATGCACGGGAATATATTGAAATTATCGTTTATTTCTTTTGTTTTTATTTTAACAGGAGAGTGTACATTTAACGGGTTAATTAAATCACATCAATATTAATAGTATTGAAACCCGATATTTTAACGGGAAGATACACTAGTATTTAATAAACTGCATATAAAATTCAAGAGAGAATATTTAGGTCGTCAAATTATGATCCTAATTGAGTAACCATGGCAACGAACTGTCATCTCCCATGGGGTATATTACGAGTTATCGGACGGTTCCACATTTTCGGTCATATAAGAAAAAAATATTTAATAATTATTAATATTTAATCGGTTTCCTTAATTGTTATCAATAATATACCTGCATTGGTTATTATTATTTCATATCAGATAACATTCAAAATAACGAAAACTTTTCATTCTATAAGTTATAAATAATAACAGAGGTGAAGTTAGGTATTTTAAATACTTTCAACCGGTCATTTTGAGCAATTCTAGTCTGCTAACTGCCTATCACCTGGTGTGCCACAAACTACCCAGGAATAACACAGAGAGACATTAACACAGGATGGGTAAGGTTAGATTTGCACAGATGCACCACAGCTATACTACTCATACACAGGTGTTCTTAATTGCAGGTGTGAGTCAAAGAAAAGAGCGTCTTTACTTCACCTGTCCATAGAGGTTATAATCAGCACAGAAACTAATAGAAATGACCCTTATTGACAGAGTGGGGGAAATCTTAATCGGTACTAGTGGAAATTTAAATAATCACACACTAATTTATATTATAAACCTTATTTTAAAAGAATTTAAATTTAAATTATTTTCTGCACGTACTTTATCAATAATAAAATTAATAAATGCATTTAGTTTTCTATGTAATGGACCCTGGTTGTTGTTGTTTTAACCCTATGGTGCCCAGTACACACCCAAACTACACACCTTTGCTCTCTTCCTCTCAGTGTAACTTGGAAGTGGTGCTGAGTGCAGAGTGTGCAGAGAGAGGCATGGTGGAATGGGGTGAATACCCAGTTACCAGATGAGAATATATTACCGTGCAAAATTCAGCATTGGTCATAACTATAACACATGTTATTCATATTTCTTATTGTGTGTACCAGAGTTTGTGGGGTTCATTCTTGCCGCTGTGGTAGTGGGGTGGATGTCAGAGGACTGCATGGCCTGTCCTGTAGGTACAGTTTTGGGCGTCACCCAAGACATACGGCAAAAAGAAATAAATACCGTTTAAAACATTACCTTCAGCAATCTGTGAAGGTAATGGAGACATTACTGTGTATCTTTACATGAAAGGAAAGAGTCTGATTTGGGATTGTACGTGTCTTGAAACATTTGCCGAGTTACACCTCAATGATTCCGCGGCTGAGGCCGGATCAGCTGCCGGGGCTGCGGAGAACCGTAAACGTCAGAAACACTCCGCCCTTGGTGATGCTTACATATTTGACCAATTTCTATAGAGACCCCAGGAGCGTACGGTAGTACGACCTCCTCAATCATGAGGACCATAGGTAGACGCCTTGTTGAGACAACAAGCAATCCAAAGGAGTCTGCCTGGTTCCAACAGTGAATGGCTCTCGCGATCCAGAGAGGGAATGCCTTCAGCATCCTCTCAGCCGCAAAGGAGAGGTTTTAGAGGATCGGGTCCACCCTTTCCGGGAACTCAACCCCTCACTCGTAGTTCCTGAAGGAATTTACTCTACGGTGAAAATTTTGTTCTTCTTGTTTTTAATAGAAAAATATATTATCTTCTTGAAAAAAAAAATATGAATAATATCATTATTATGTCATATAGTCATTATTAAGTCATATTGTTATTTTTATGTCATATTGTCATTATTATGTCATATTGTCATCATTATGTAATATTGTCATTTTTATGTCATATTATCATTATTATGTCATATTGTCATTATTATGTCATATTGTCATTATTATGTCATATTGTCATTATTATGTCATATTGTCATTATTATGTCCTATTGTCATTATTATGTAATATTGTCATTATTATGTACGTCATATGGTAATTTTTATGTCATATTGTCATTATTATGTCATATTGTTATTATTATGTCATATTGTCATTATTATGTCATATTGTCATATCATTATGTCATATCATCATTATTATGTCATATTGTCATTATTATGTCATATTGTTATTATTATGTCATATTGTCATTATTATGTCATATTGTCATCATTATGTCATATCATCATTATTATGTCATATCATCATTATTATGTCATATTGTCATTATTATGTCATATTATCATTTTTATGTCATATTGTCATCATTATGTCATATTGTCATCATTATCTCATATTATCATTATTATGTCATATTGTCATCATTATCTCATATTATCATTATTATGTCATATTATCATTATTATGTCATATTGTCATTATTATGTCATATTGTCATTATTATGTAATATTGTCATTATTATGTACGTCATATTGTCATTTTTATGTCATATTGTCATTATTATGTCATATTGTTATTATTATGTCATATTGTCATTATTATGTCATATTGTCATATCATTATGTCATATCATCATTATTATGTCATATTGTCATTATTATGTCATATTGTTATTATTATGTCATATTGTCATTATTATGTCATATTGTCATATCATTATGTCATATCATCATTATTATGTCATATTGTCATCATTATGTCATATTATCATTATTATGTCATATTGTCATTATTATGTCATATTGTCATTATTATGTCATATTATCATTTTTATGTCATATTGTCATCATTATCTCATATTATCATTATTATGTCATATTGTCATCATTATCTCATATTATCATTATTATGTCATATTGTCATCATTATCTCATATTATCATTATTATGTCATATTATCATTATTATGTCATATTATCATTTTTATGTCATATTGTCATCATTATCTCATATTATCATTATTATATCATATTATCATTATTATGTCATATTATCATTATTATGTCATATTGTCATTATTATGTCATATTATCATTATTATGTCATATTATCATTATTATGTCATATTATCATTTTTATGTCATATTGTCATCATTATCTCATATTATCATTATTATGTCATATTGTCATTATTATGTCATATTATCATTTTTATGTCATATTGTCATCATTATCTCATATTATCATTATTATGTCATATTGTCATCATTATCTCATATTATCATTATTATGTCATATTATCATTATTATGTCATATTGTCATTATTATGTCCTATTGTCATTATTATGTAATATTGTCATTATTATGTACGTCATATTGTCATTTTTATGTCATATTGTTATTATTATGTCATATTGTCATTATTATGTCATATTGTCATATCATTATGTCATATCATCATTATTATGTCATATTGTCATTATTATGTCATATTGTTATTATTATGTCATATTGTCATTATTATGTCATATTGTCATATCATTATGTCATATCATCATTATTATGTCATATTGTCATCATTATGTCATATCATCATTATTATGTCATATTGTCATTATTATGTCATATTGTCATTATTATGTCATATTATCATTTTTATGTCATATTGTCATCATTATCTCATATTATCATTATTATGTCATATTGTCATTATTATGTCATATTTTCATTTTCATTAAAAAGAAAATATATCATACATACGATATTTCGATTCAATAATTAAAAATGTACGCTAGTGAAATCGAATCAAAGTTCATCAATTATACAATTTAATGAATGATTTGGTAATTGAATGAAAAAAATGTATTTATACATTTTACAGCATTTAGCTTTCGAGTTCAAACATCAACTTTAATTAATAACTATTAATAGAAATATTATCAAATATTATTAAAACAAGATTGTGACTGACAAAATGAGTCATTTTACTCACACATGTGAGTCATTTTACTCACACAAGTGAGTCATTTTACTCACACATGTGAGTCATTTTACCATCACATGCGAGTCATTTTACCCACACTTGTGAGTCATTTAACTCACACTTGTGAGTCATTTAACTCACACATGTGAGTCATTTTACTCACACTTGTGAGTCATTTTACTCACACATGTGAGTCATTTTACCCACACATGTGAGTCATTTTACTCACACATGTGAGTCATTTTACTCACACATGTGAGTCATTTTACTCACATGTGTGAGTCATTTTACTCACACATGTGAGTCATTTTACTCACACATGTGAGTCATTTTACTCAAAATGCGAGTAAATCTTTTTCACAGCTTCTGAATATTTTTAGAACAAATAATTGTAACATCTATTTTAAATATTACCTAAATACATATTAATATTTTTTTTTACTCTATATTAAAAATAATTATCATGTAAAATTTCTCAAAAGAAAAAACTTTCAAAGAGTTTTCGAAAAAGTTGATAATTTTTCATAATTTTTCGTCTATATTACATTTTATCGCCGAAATTTAATATTTGTGACTGTCATTGCTACGGTGTACCTACTCGACGTATGTAATGTACATAGAAAACAAATCTTCCTCATGATATGCTGTTGTAATTTACAAGTTATAAATGATTTAATTAACTTTACTATTATTTTTTTATGTACTTTACTTTTTGTATCATTTTACTCTTATTTTTTTATTTTTACTTTATATATCGTTTTCTATAAATTAAAAATCTTTTATATATCTTTCTATTGTAATTAGCTAAAGTTATAATTTTCTATTTCGCCATTTAGAGATTTAGAATGTCGGGTAAATTACATGTTACCGAACAGTTCCACATTTTCGATCATGTAAAGAAATAATATTAAATATTAGTTAAATTACTATATAGATTTTCTTATATGATCGAATATGCGTAACCGCCCGATAACTCGTAACTAACCCTATTGAAAATTTAACAAAACTTTGAAAATTAATTAATTTAGTAAATTAATTCAGATAAAATAGATAGTTAGGTATTTAAAATAAATGACATTGAGTTATATAGCTATATTCATATAGTAAAAATAATATATATATTAAATTATTATTCATGGTATGCTTCATTACGTCAATTAAAGTAAATTATGTTTTCATCGGAGTTTATATATTTATTTGAAAAAATATCTTCAAATATATGGAATTTTCAGTGGACGGAATATTCGGTTTCAGTATTATAAATGACCTACCAACATAAATGAACGTTATGTAGTTTGCTGTATCCGCTAGTTTGTTGTACTGCACACTTCATGATAGTTTAATGACCTGGCAGGGGGGATGGGGGCGGTACGTCCCTCAATACATCTAATTCATAAGTTTTATTTATACCTGAGACCGAATATTCCGCTCGAATCTCATATTAAATAAATATCGAAACATATCAAAATTACTAATGTTACATGTATCATTTTACAACTGTTAATGATGTTAACTGATTTTAATAAATAACCTACACATTTTAGTACTCATAATTTCAACTTTTTTATATTATTGCTCTTTAATAACACCGTTAGAAACTGAGACCGAGTTTTCCATGACGGAATTTTCCTAGAACCGGAATTTTCATAAAGAAAGTAAATTAGTGGCAAAAAATGACCCAAAAGGGAAACAATATAAAATTTTAAACTTGCTGCGAACATATTTAAGCATATATTAAAATTAAAATAACCATTTCAATATTATTGATAGTTTAAGATGAACATTATTGAAACTCATGAAAATATAAAAAATATCATTTAATTGTTTTACGTACCTCTAACGGCTGCGGCGTAAACAGTGGAAAATAAAGTGAAAAGAAGCGGTGCCACAATACCCCTGAGGTTACCCATTTTTAATATCTGGAGCTGATTACCTAATTTAGTCTTAATTTACAACCTATAAACGTTATTCTCAACTGAGAGCCGGTGTAAATCACTCAAAAAAGGGGTATAACTCTCTCTGTGTACACTAGTCATGCGAGTTCCTCACTAGGTTTAATGGCATGCTCCCACTGACCTAAAAAGATGGGGATAAAATGCCCTGAGTCATGGAACGGAAAGTTACGATAACTACAACCTACCGCTGCGATGTCTAGCGGCACACTGGAAATATATTGCGAGGAATGTTTATTGGGGTGTGGAGAACCGCTTTCGTTAGAAAATAATCTTCTTAACTTTACCGTGTATATATATTATGTCATTACAGAATAAAGTTAACAGTTCCTAATGTTTTTATGTACATAGAGACATAAAACTGGTAAATTAAGGTTTAAATCCTTCTTTTAAACCGTCTACTTCTTTAGGGTCATCATATTATTCATTTATAGTCTATTAGGTACCTATTCATCTAGTAATAATTACAATATATATCTAAGCTGACTGATACAGATGAGTGTTATTATAATTTAGCAAATTAATTGCCTGGTTTAGCACTTAATAAATGCCTTTAAAGTTCCAGAGCTGCTTTTCTCCCAGACGAAGCGATTAGGATACCGCATTAGAAAGTGTCTGTAGGATGTGTGTTTGTGCGTGCAAAAGTAGGTAAACCGCTTGTTAGTAGGTAGGTATGACTGTACAGTTACGGTAACTTTTCTAGCTTCATCTTAATATTCGCAAGGTATTGTCTACGTAGCAATTACAACATAGATCTAATAATACTTGAATTAATGCCTAATATTTTATTTCAATTATATATTTATCACTAAATAGTTTCTAGTATCCATATCACTAATTAATTTTCACGCCTATTATAGAGTTCTGTCAATTGATTTTTTTTAAATAAATTTAGCTAAAATAAGCGGTTGGAAATTCTAACTAACGGTTTTCGGCAACACCAACTAAAAATAGATTTGATATTATTGATCGGGTTTCATATCACGAATATCTGAGTGTGACTTATTAATTAACATATTTTATAAAAAACATTACATATGATCAAACAGTTCCACAAAAAAACTCAAACACACATCGCTCATTGGCAAGAAAAAAAATCATAAACACAAAAACATCTATTCTCGAGTTATCCATATATACATATAAATCTTAAAATACTGATATATTAATTTGAAGTTTCATAGTTGTAACTCAAGAATGTACCGCTAGAGAGGCTAAATGTCCTAACGATATACCGTCAAATGTACGTACATTACAAGTACCAATTAAAATGCCTCTCCTGAAAAATAGCAATTTTAGAATTATGACAGTGCTGTCGCAAATTAGCGATATGTATATATCTACAGCAGTTTGTTCCATATACCCCTATATAATAATATATACGATCTAACAGTTTGTCAAAACATATAAAACACTCAATGAGAGTTTCGTCAAACACTGAAATCGAAAGTTTGAAAAGTTTGGCCGTATAAATTTGTTGCCACCAAACTACACCGGCATTATTTATTTATAACATATTATTTCACCAATGGATGATATTAAACAGATCGTAAGAGTGATGGCACACAGTATATACAGAATAACAATCTATAACAATATGCATGATGTGTACCTATATGTAAAGGAAGTAACAACAATTAAATAGGTGTGGTTAATATAAAATGAATATGAATGAATATACAATAAATAAATTATATACTATCAGCTACAGCCGAAACAGATATTAGTGCTTGGTATACTAATAATAAACCCTATTAGTGCTGGGTATTAAAATAATAAACTCTATTAGTGCTGGGTATTAAAATAATAAACCCTATTGCTTTTAGTGCTGGGTATTAAAATAATAAACCCTATTAGTGCTGGGTATTAAAATAATAAACCCTATTAGTGCTGGGTATTAAAATAATAAACCCTATTAGTGCTGGGTATTAAAATAATAAACCCTTTTAGTGCTGGGTATTAAAATAATAAACCCTGTTAGTGCTGGGTATTAAAATAATAAACCCTATATTAGTGCTGGGTATTAAAATAATAAACCCTATTAGTGCTGGGTATTAAAATAATAAACTCTATTAGTGCTGGGTATTAAAATAATAAACTCTATTAGTGCTGGGTATTAAAATAATAAACCCTATTAGTGCTGGGTATTAAAATAATAAACCCTATTACAGCTGGGTATTAAAATAATAAACTCTATTAGTGCTGGGTATTAAAATAATAAACTCTATTAGTGCTGGGTATTAAAATAATAAACTCTATTAGTGCTGGGTATTAAAATAATAAACCCTATTAGTGCTGGGTATTAAAATAATAAACCCTATTAGTGCTGGGTATTAAAATAATAAACCCTATTAGTGCTGGGTATTAAAATAATAAACTCTATTAGTGCTGGGTATTAAAATAATAAACTCTATTAGTGCTGGGTATTAAAATAATAAACCCTATTAGTGCTGGGTATTAAAATAATAAACTCTATTAGTGCTGGGTATTAAAATAATAAGCTCTATTAGTGCTGGGTATTAAAATAATAAACCCTATTAGTGCTGGGTATTCAAATAAAAAACTCTATTAGTGCTGGGTATTAAAATAATAAACTCTATTAGTGCTGGGTATACTAATAATAAACCCTATTAGTGCTGGGTATTAAAATAATAAACTCTATTAGTGCTGGGTATTAAAATAATAAACCCTATTGCTTTTAGTGCTGGGTATTAAAATAATAAACTCTATTAGTGCTGGATATTAAAATAATAAACCCTATTAGTGCTGGGTATTAAAATAATAAACCCTATTGCTTTTAGTGCTGGGTATTAAAATAATAAACTCTATTAGTGCTGGGTATTAAAATAATAAACCCTATTAGTGCTGGGTATTAAAATAATAAACCCTATTAGTGCTGGGTATTAAAATAATAAACCCTATTGCTTTTAGTGCTGGGTATTAAAATAATAAACTCTATTAGTGCTGGGTATTAAAATAATAAACTCTATTAGTGCTGGGTATTAAAATAATAAACCCTATTAGTGCTGGGTATTAAAATAATAAACCCTATTGCTTTTAGTGCTGGGTATTAAAATAATAAACTCTATTAGTGCTGGGTATTAAAATAATAAACCCTATTGCTATTAGTGCTGGGTATTAAAATAATAAACTCTATTAGTGCTGGGTATTAAAATAATAAACCCTATTGCTATTAGTGCTGGGTATTAAAATAATAAACTCTATTAGTGCTGGGTATTAAAATAATAAACCCTATTAGTGCTGGGTATTAAAATAATAAACCCTATTGCTATTAGTGCTGGGTATTAAAATAATAAACTCTATTAGTGCTGGGTATTAAAATAATAAACCCTATTAGTGCTGGGTATTAAAATAATAAACCCTTTTAGTGCTGGGTATTAAAATAATAAACCCTATTAGTGCTGGGTATTAAAATAATAAACCCTATTGCTATTAGTGCTGGGTATTAAAATAATAAACTCTATTAGTGCTGGGTATTAAAATAATAAACCCTATTAGTGCTGGGTATTAAAATAATAAAGCCTATTAGTGCTGGGTATTAAAATAATAAACCCTTTTAGTGCTGGGTATTAAAATAATAAACCCTATTAGTGCTGGGTATTAAAATAATAAACCCTATTAGTGCTGGGTATTAAAATGATAAACCCTTTTAGTGCTGGGTATTAAAATAATAAACCCTATTAGTGCTGGGTATTAAAATAATAAACCCTATTGCTATTAGTGCTGGGTATTAAAATAATAAACTCTATTAGTGCTGGGTATTAAAATAATAAACCCTATTAGTGCTGGGTATTAAAATAATAAACCCTATTAGTGCTGGGTATTAAAATAATAAACCCTATTAGTGCTGGGTATTAAAATAATAAACTCTATTAGTGCTGGGTATTAAAATAATAAACCCTATTAGTGCTGGGTATTAAAATAATAAACCCTATTGCTATTAGTGCTGGGTATTAAAATAATAAACTCTATTAGTGCTGGGTATTAAAATAATAAACCCTATTAGTGCTGGGTATTAAAATAATAAACCTTATTAGTGCTGGGTATACTAATAATAAACCCTATTAGTGCTGGGTATTAAAATAATAAACTCTATTAGTGCTGGGTATTAAAATAATAAACCCTATTAGTGCTGGGTATACTAATAATAAACCCTATTAGTGCTGGGTATTCAAAAAATAAACACTATTAGTGCTGGGTATATCACTAATAAACCCTATTAGTGCTGGGTACACTTTGTTCCATTTCGATTCTGCACATTGGCCCCTTGATATGTTTGTATATTGGATATATCTTTCATTTAATTTAATTCATTTCAGTGAGTTAATAAAAACATAATATCATTTTGTTTCTATGACCTTTAAAGTTAACATACTTTCAATAATATCTGATAAATATGTACCTACCTACTTATAGCCTATAGGTAAAAAAATATATTACAGAATAAAGGTTCGTGAACATTTTAGTAATAAATTGATAATGAGCTATACTATAATTCAAACTGCATTAATCAAATTAATATTAATTCTCACCATTCCAACTATAATTGAAAGTGAATAATTTATCTTTACTCTATTCTTACGAATGCAATAGTTGAGCCTAAAATATTTTCTTTGATAATAGAAAACTAGTTTTGAGAGGAGACTGCGATATTTGACTATTTAAAAACTATCATAAACCTCTAACTACAAAATTGATATCTTTCTTTCATGTATAATTGAATTTCATACACTTTTGTTGGTTTAGTTAATATTTTCAGCAATTTTTCATTTGTAGACCGATTGTTCTGTAACTTGGAAAGTACCTTAGCTACCTACCTACCTAGGTACTTAGTAACTTTGAAAAAAAATCTTTTGACTTTTTCGATATTGGGATCAGTTTTTGAATAGAACTCTATCAGTTTATATGCAAAAAAAAACTAATACAGTTTTAAAAACTTGTAACAATTTTTAAATAAGCTATAGATTAGCGATTTTTGATGATTAATTAAAATTTATAACTAGAATGTCTGTTTCAAACTATAATAAAAAAAATTATAAAAATAAGAAATATCTCGTATCTGTTTGTTGAATTCAATTCATTTTTTGATAAAAAAAATTCACATTTTACAGAAGAGCTAAAAACTTAACATTTGGCCATAAACGTAAATACCCTGTCTACTTTGTGCCTATATATATAGAATGAAATTCTATTTTCAATATTTAATATGATTAATTTGACAGCTCAAAATAATTAAGGCATAATGAGTTGAAAGTACACCACCTAACCTACTTTTTCAAATAGAAAAATCATGACTTCTGACCATCACCCGCCCATCTTTGAACCCCTCCTGGAGGGGGACAGGGGGGGGGGTTCTACTGCTAGTATCCTTATACAAATATGGGGCAAACCTAAAGATTTTTTTTCAGCAAACAAATGGATGGTTTTACTAAATTTGATAGGTCTGCCATCTTAAACTAATTCAAATAACAATTGTAAGGAGAGAAAATTAAATAATGTGCTCATATATTATAATTAGTGTAATTAATACAGATTAGCTGTAGAAAATAGTAAACAATAATCTATAAAATTACAAAAGAATCCGTCACAAAGTAAGTGAAAAAGATTGTGATAATCAATTCGATGTATTCATCCATACTATTTTCAACAATGTTCATTGTAAAGTATTATTAACGTATCATAGATACGCAGTACAGCAATGTTCATTGTAAAGTATTATTAACGTATCATAGATACGCAGTAGAGCAATGTTCATTGTAAAGTATTATTAACGTATCATAGATACGCAGTAGAGCAATGTTCATTGTAAAGTATTATTAACGTATCATAGATACGCAGTACAGCAATGTTCATTGTAAAGCATTATTAACGTATCATAGATACGCAGTACAGCAATGTTCATTGTAAAGTATTATTAACGTATCATAGATACGCAGTACAGCAATGTTCATTGTAAAGCTTTATTAACGTATCATAGATACGCAGTACAGCAATGTTCATTGTAAAGCATTATTAACGTATCATAGATACGCAGTAGAGCAATGTTCATTGTAAAGTATTATTAACGTATCATAGATACGCAGTACAGCAATGTTCATTGTAAAGCATTATTAACGTATCATAGATACGCAGTACAGCAATGTTCATTGTAAAGCATTATTAACGTATCATAGATACGCAGTAGAGCAATGTTCATTGTAAAGTATTATTAACGTATCATAGATACGCAGTACAGCAATGTTCATTGTAAAGCATTATTAACGTATCATAGATACGCAGTACAGCAATGTTCATTGTAAAGTATTATTAACGTATCATAGATACGCAGTACAGCAATGTTCATTGTAAAGCATTATTAACGTATCATAGATACGCAGTACAGCAATTTTCATTGTAAAGTATTATTAACGTATCATAGATACGTAGAACAGGAATATATTCACACTACAAAAAAAATATTAAGTTGCAAATTTTAACTAGAATCTTGACAATGGAAAATTAATACCGTGAAGAAGCAAGATATTATAAATTTTCCTACTTTCTTCATCTTTCATCCTAAAAGTTAGATGTATATTAATCTATAAAAATGTTATTATATCCATTGCATCAGCGATGGATGTTGAACTAGTGTCTATAAAAGTGAGAGTGACTGTAGTGAGAATGCAGACAGATTAACTTAGCCAAATGAATGACAGTTGTGTTTTACATTCGTCCTTATGGCACTTGTCAATAGAGGCGATAATAAAGCTAACCTAAGATGGAAGGGATAAGCTGAAGCATGTGAGTCTTGCTAAGGTTTCACCCCTTCAGTTGAGAGAGAGGGAAGACACTGCAGTGAGGTGGTGAGCCCACATTGTGCCCATGTTGGTGCTACATTGGGTTGAAAGGGGAAAGGATACGGTGATATTGGCTCAATATCGGATAGAAGAGGGAAAAGATACGGTGACATTGGCTCAATATCGGATAGAGGAGGGATAAGATACGGTGATATTGGCTCAATATCGGATTGAAAAGGGAAAAGATACGGTGATATTGGCTCAATATCGGATAGAAGAGGGATAAGATACGGTGATATTGGCTCAATATCGGATAGAAGAGGGAAAAGATACGGTGACATTGGCTCAATATCGGATAAAAGTGGGATAAGATACGGTGACATTGGCTCAATATCGGATAGAAATGGGATAAGATACGGTGATTTTGGCTCAATATCGGATTGAAGAGGGATAAGATACGGTGACATTGGCTCAATATCGGATAGAAGAGGGATAAGATACGGTGACATTTAAGTATTCAAACCATTTACAATTATGAATTCCGGTTTCAAGTATTTCATTTCAATTGTTGTTAAAAAAGTATAAAAGTTACAAAAGGCCCCGCCCCTCATTCACCAAAATGTTGATATTTTGCCCAAAATGGTAAAAGTGAGGGCAGATAAATCCCTAAATCTGACGGTGAATTAATAAGCAGTGATATGATATTTAAGTGAATAGTTAGATACTCTTCATTGCTCTCTGTGTACTATCATTAAAAAAGACTATCAGACCATCTGTACTATCAGAGAAAAGACTATTAGACCATCTGTACTATCAGAGAAAAGACTATCAGACTATCTGTACTAGCAGAGAAAAGGTGACGTAATTTCACAAATCGCATTTATCCAATTAAAATCCTACAAATTTTTCGCTGTGTAACCCAAACCAATATTAAAATATCTACAAACATTAGAATTACTAAAGTTTATTTTAGAAGTTAGCAAAGTGTTTTAAAATGGTCACAGACAGACTTTTCTGTTACTGTACATTGCACTGTACACTGCCGCATGAATAGCACCATTGTGGCTATAACCTGAGATGTTATTCAGTCTGTGCAGTTAGGGCTGCGAGAAGTGTGATGTCTAACCTAATGCGAGGGGCTGTTCCGGTCAATTGACCTCACCGAGACCATTAGATCAACTGACCTCATTGAGGTCATTTGGGAAACTGACCTCATTAGTTTCGATACTAAAAATAATTCATCCAGTGATATATAATTCTTCAACTTGGGTACCACGTTTGCTCGAAACGCGGTTTAGCATAGCTGACGTTTCCAAAATTTACAAGTTTACGTAATTATTTACGTATGACATGTCCGATGATAGCGAGAGGAGCTGAGTGTCTCTGTGTGTACCTATTGATATTTTATAATATGATAAAAAAAGTGTTATAATTGTAATTCACATTGTCATAATTTAATTCTAGTTTAAAATATTGACAATGGTATATATTTGTACCAATGCGTGTATCAGTAATATACACAGTGGTACAGATATGTACCAATACGTATTCATTGAGTTTAAATGAATGTCTTACACAAAACATTATAAACAATTGATAAGTTATTTTCTGTTTTATTTCGATTACGTCATACTTAGACAACTAATATTCATAATTGGTAATATTTTATTCAAGGTATCCCTTTTCAGGCATTTGAACATTCTCAAAGTTAATAAATATTTAAAATGGCTCCCAAAGATGCCGGAGAAATCGAATCATTGAAGAAGGAACTCAACGAGAAAATCGGCAGCATCAAGGTGAGAACACGGTTTTATATTGTACTCAATTCATAATTATTACAACTAAACTAAATAAAAATCCAATAAATATGATTTATGATTAGATTTTATACGTAAATTCAACTAATGTTACTTGGCGTTGATATAATCAAAGCTGTTTCGGGAAAAAGAAATTAGGTAAATAGGAATAACATTTAGTTAACAATCTACTATTAATTAATCGTAGTTTCTAATGTTTAATCTAGAGCTAATGACTGATGTTGCAAAAGAAAGTACATCAATCATCGTAATAAACTGCATATGAAAGTAAAGAAACTATTGCACAATGCGGTTACGAACAACAGGAGGATTTACTTACTCTTCGCCAACCTCTTGAACTTCTGCTTCTGTTCAGTCGAAAGAGGCCTGCAGTAGTGGTATTCATCCTCCCCCAAAGGTCTCTCATCCACCACACAGTGCAGGGCAGGGTCCACCCCAACTCCTATATCCCCACCCCTGTCAATGCCAGCAAGAACTTCCTCCACCAAAAAGTCTTGTTCTCTCGAATCTATGAAATAGTCTGCTCCATCCGGTGGTGTCCTTGTGTCTTCCTCGGGCTCTGGGGGCAACCCAGTGTCCATCCTATCCTCTTTGGGGGGAATGTAATACCCCAATCCCCATACGGGTAGCTTTGGATCTAGAATTTTCTTCGGAATGACATGCTTAGCAGCAGCGGCATCAGGATTGATTTTGTACGAACCGTGGAATATTTTCAAATTTACAGTCACCGAAGCAGTTTGATAAATTATTAGCTGCAATAAAATTATTAGAGAGAACTCCATATTGGCTCCTTCAGTATATATTGAATGCTTTTGAATCTTTTAACTGTAAGACAGCTATTCTATACGAAGCAGGAGAGATGATTTCTTAACCTGACGCTGTTTGTTTCAACACTGACTCACTGCCATTAAACTATCTTTCGATAAAAGTTTTTCAAGAGAATTGCAGAGCGTTAGAAAAGACTTTCCCCACCAATCAGTACGTAAAGTGACCTGAAGCATTACGGAAACTCTATTGCGAATAAATAACAGCTTTATCTTTTTCTAGCGATATCGCTTCAGGCTGAATGAATAATTACATAATAAACAGGCATGGAATGATAGTCCCAGAGAAATAGATTAGTAATTACATGCTCTAACTATAAAGTGATGAAAGGGAAGTAAAGAAGGTAGATTTGTAACAGGCAGTACCTACCTACTACGTGACTGAAGGTTTTCTCACGTCTCTTCTGTTTCATTTCACAAATTCGTGATTGATTTTCTTTATAGATCATTTTTGGTGAATCTTCTTTCAGTGAAATTCAATCAATGAATAAATAAATTAAAACTTTTCGATAATAATCAACTTTATCAATTTAAGATGGTTTTAACTACTGCTTTCTATTGATAAAAAGTATTGAGAAAAACAAAGTTAATTCCTAACAATGTGAGAATTTTTCACCTCAATACGTGATAGAAATCATTGGGAGTCTTTTCTAGAAGATTTCTTTGATTTAAGAGAGCAGAAACCGTTAAACGACAAAGAAATCTACCTAGTCTAAATCTAGCAATCTTGTGTTAGTTACCCTCGCAAATTGTGGAAGGTATTGTTTTAAGCTTCATTTATTTTTCATCTTGTTAATACCATGATTAGATCCGTTTGTAGTATGACTATTATAACCTGGTCAATTGCGCTCGAAATTGATTGATTTTCTCATTTTCCTTTATTTCAATATAAATTTTAACGGTGAATCTATAGATAAACTTACTGATGGATTATTCTAAGTAAACTGTAATGTTAGTTTTTTCCTTTCAATTTCCATACCTGCTTAGTCATCAGAAATATAGTCTATTATTTCTTATGATTTTTTTTTCTAAAATTTGTAAGCCCCGACGATATGATATTTTATTTATTAAATACTAATTTTTTCACAAATAAGTTCGAATGGTGATTGATACTCACAAGTACCAACTTATCTGATTTAAAATTTAATTGGTATTTTTTTAATGCATTGTCTTTGAAAAAAATTAATGTACATTTAACATATTTGTATGCATAAATAAAACTTTTAAAATGGGTAAAATAATATCAAACATAATAAATAATCAATTAATATTTATAGATAGTGTTCATATCATGAATAATAACTTTGATTAATCTGTAGGGTGAAATACGAATTATTGGATATTTCCACATCTTCGATCGTGGTAGAAAAAAATATAAAATAACGAGTTTAAATGTTAAACTTTATATTTATTTTCTTACATGATCGAAAGTGTGGAACAGTCCAATAATTCATATCTTACCCTATATAATATTCAACCACCTTTACCATATAATAAATACAACCAATTAATCATAAACAAGTAAACATAAGGAACAATATCATAGTCATGGAGACGTTAAAATAAAACTAGGTTCAATTATTGATGAGTCACCATATGAAAACAGAAATAATTGAAAAATTAACAGCCTTTTTTGTGATGTGATTTGTACTATTAACTGTTGCGATTTGTACTATTAACTGTCGTGATTTGTATTATTAACTGTTGTGATTTGTACTATTAACTGTCGTGATTTGTACTATTAACTGTTGTGATTTGTACTATTAACTGTTGCGATTTGTACTATTAACTGTCGTGATTTGTATTATTAACTGTTGTGATTTGTACTATTAACTGTCGTGATTTGTACTATTAACTGTTGTGATTTGTACTATTAACTGTTGTGATTTGTACTATTAACTGTTGTGATTTGTACTATTAACTGTTGCGATTTGTACTATTAACTGTCGTGATTTGTATTATTAACTGTTGTGATTTGTACTATTAACTGTCGTGATTTGTACTATTAACTGTTGTGATTTGTACTATTAACTGTTGCGATTTGTACTATTAACTGTTGTGATTTGTACTATTAACTGTTGTGATTTGTACTATTAACTGTTGCGATTTGTACTATTAACTGTCGTGATTTGTATTATTAACTGTTGTGATTTGTACTATTAACTGTCGTGATTTGTACTATTAACTGTTGTGATTTGTACTATTAACTGTTGTGATTTGTACTATTAACTGTTGTTATTTGTACTATTACCTGTTGTGATTTGTACTATTACCTGTTGTGATTTGTACTAATACCTGTTGTGATTTGTACTATTACCTGTTGTGATTTGTACTGTTAACTGTTGTGATTTGTACTATTAACTGTTGTGATTTGTACTATTAACTGTTGTGATTTGTATTATTAACTGTTGTGATTTGTATTATTAACTGTTGTGATTTGTACTATTAACTGTTGTGATTTGTACTATCAACTGTTGTGATTTGTACTATTAACTGTTGTGATTTGTACTATTAACTGTTGTGATTTGTACTATTAACTGTTGTGATTTGTACTATTAACTGTTTTGATTTGTACTATTAACTGTTGTGATTTGTACTATTAACTGTTGTGATTTGTACTATTAACTGTTGTGATTTGTACTATTAACTGTTGTGATTTGTACTATCAACTGTTGTGATTTGTACTATTACCTGTTGTGATTTGTACTATTAACTGTTGTGATTTGTACTATTAACTGTTGTGATTTGTACTATCAACTGTTGTGATTTGTACTATCAACTGTTGTGATTTGTACTATCAACTGTTGTGATTTGTACTATTACCTGTTGTGATTTGTACTATTAACTGTTGTGATTTGTACTATTAACTGTTGTGATTTGTACTATCAACTGTTGTGATTTGTACTATTACCTGTTGTGATTTGTACTATTAACTGTTGTGATTTGTACTATTAACTGTTGTGATTTGTACTATCAACTGTTGTGATTTGTACTATTACCTGTTGTGATTTGTACTATTAACTGTTGTGATTTGTACTATTAACTGTTGTGATTTGTACTATTAACTGTTGTGATTTGTACTATCAACTGTTGTGATTTGTACTATTAACTGTTGTGATTTGTACTATCAACTGTTGTGATTTGTACTATTAACTGTTGTGATTTGTACTATTAACTGTTGTGATTTGTACTATCAACTGTTGTGATTTGTACTATTAACTGTTGTGATTTGTACTATCAACTGTTGTGATTTGTACTATATATACCACTACATCCCCTGTTATTAATTTCTATATAATTCATTTAATATAATGGATTTTTATATACTTAGATGCAATTATATATTATATATCTATACTGATTTATTTTTTACTTTTTTTACTTTCAAAGGTAAAACTACGATTGTTAATATTAGTGTGGATTGTCAGGGCAACAAATTATTAGTTTTCCATTTAATATGTGACCTGATAAAAAATGTGACACACAGACAGACAGGCACACAGACAAACGGACAGACAGACGCGGCTCTTTTTCTAGTATAGACAATATCAGTAACCTTAGTTACAGTTTAGGAAAGCGTTGTCAAAAAAGAATTGCAACATATCCTATATGCATAATTGCTGCTCTTCTTTCACAGTGACCCTGTATTTCAAGAGCCTGTTCATTTATTATAAAAGTGTTCCTTTACTTACATTAATTACCTTATAATAATCAATACAAAAAACACATAAATTCCTATATATACTAAATTTTAAGTAGGTCATGCTGTAGGTAATTGAAATCATTTCGATTGATAGGTAAAACATTAATAATATCCATTCAACCAGATTCTATCCACCCACCCTATCCATTAGCAATATGCCCGCTTTTATCCACCCACCCTATCCATTAACAATATCCCCGCTCTTATCCACCCACCCTATCCATTAACAATATCCCCGCTCTAATCCACCCACACTAACCATTAACAATATCCCCGCTTTTATCCACCCACCCTATCCATTAACAATATCCCCGCTTTTATCCACCCACTCTATCCATTAACAATATCCCCCTATCCACAGGCAGAGCAGAAGAAGCAGGCCGATGTCAAGTTGGACGCTGCGTGCGGTGACGCGGAATCTTTACCGCGCATCAAACCTAGTTGTCGCAGACTACTCAAAGGACACATCAACAAAGTCAACTGTGTCCACTTCTCGGGGGACAGCAGGTGAGAAACTTAGAGGCTGTTTCAGAATTAAGGCAACCAGTTTTGTGTAGCAAATAAACCATTCGTCGAATAAATCTTTCATCCTGAAGCTAGTGTCATAATCTTTCTATTTCAGGCAGCTAGATATCAAATCATAGAATTTGCAACGATGATATAAATATATAACATATGCACAAATTATATACATTTATCTTCTGATCATACAGTTTGGTAAACTTTTAATCGTAATAAGTATATTAACAATGAAATCTATGTCGCTTTTTCAGACATTTAGTGTCAGGTTCACTCGATGGCAAACTGATCATCTGGGATGTGTTTACCGGCAACAAAACCCAGATCATTCCTCTCATGTCTGCTTGGGTTATGACATGTTCATTGTCTCCATCCGGGAACTTTGCAGGTAGCTACTAACCCAAAGTTTTATTTCTATAATGATATCATGTCTATCATTAATATGAAATACATGTTAGAAAAGGTTATTGGGACCTCTCCTAATCATCATAACTTGGAAGATGATTTTTACACCCTGCACTATAATGTGAATATCAATAAGATAACATATAAATTTACTACATATTAACACTATGTAATTGCAAAAACATTACTGAATATCCAATTAAGTCACTATATTAGTTTGATAACTTTTTTCAGCAAGTGGCGGCATGGACAACCAATGTACAGTGCACGATCTCAACAACCGAGATACTACCGGAACAGCCAAAATTGCAAGAGAACTCATTGGCTACGAAGGATTCCTATCCTGCAGCAGGTTCCTCGATGACACAAACCTTCTAACAGGATCAGGAGACATGAAAGTGTAAGCATTTCTTAGAAGATATTACACTAAATATTAATTAGACCAAGAACAATGAGATAAGCTTTAACCGACACATTCTTTTCCAGTATTCACTGGAACTTCCCAACTGGTGAGAAGGTGCATGAATGGTTTGGACACTCCGGAGATGTGGCTACAATGTCCATGGCTCCAGACCAGAGCTGCTTCCTCACTGGTTCAGTGGATAGGACCATAAAGCTCTGGGATCTCAGAGACCCTAAGGATTGCAAGCAAACTTTCTGGGGACATGGTGCTGATGTCAATAGTGTTTGTGTGAGTGAAACTATACCTAGTTCTGTTAGGTATTCTAGAGGTGTGACCAATTAAAATTATTGTACAAATCAGTTATGAAAGATGTTTATCGTCCTTTTGTCATAAATTATACATAACACCGTTCACTTTTAATAAACTATTCAAAACACAACTAAATTCAATCGCAGTCATTCCCTCCAAATCCATTTTCAACCACCCTGTTTGTTAATATAATTCAGAAGATATATATAAAATCGTGTGTTCTTTTTTAGTTAATTAATGCTTTTATTTTCTAATTTCAGTTCCATCCATCCGGATACTCCTTCGTAACTGCTTCTGAAGACAAGACGGCTCGACTGTGGGACATCAGAAGTGATCAGCAGGTAGGTTCGCGCGGAATATTTAACACCACTTCTTTTAAAAGTAGTTATCTAGAATGAAAGTTATGGTGACCATAAAAGATTGAGTGAAGTCTTCCAATAACCTTCAGTGGCTCTACCAGAACTTCCCTCCACGGATTATTTAGAGAGACTTTTTGATTCCTAGTGGCCGGTTAAGTTTATTTTTTCAATAGTCAAATAATACTAAAACGCCATTTGAACTCAAAAAGCAATTTTCGAAAAAAGGAAAGAATTAGAAGTTTGTAACAAATCAGAAAATAGGTTAAACGGATTTGCTTCCTATGTACTTTTTAACACCTGTGTAACATTGCCTCAACACCAGGTACATGAGTTCAAGTCACCGAATCCCAATCCTGGTTACCTCAGCTGCGGCCTATCGAAGTCCGGACGAATCCTTTTGGCTGGATCTATTGATAATGACGTCCACATGTGGGATGTCCTTAAAGGCACTCACATAGGTAGTCTTGGGGGACATGAGAACAGAATCACATCTCTCAGTGTAGCTGATTCTGGTGTTGCTTTCGCCACCTGCAGTTGGGATATGAACATCCGTGTGTGGGGATAGAAAAATCCGAACTGAAAATTTGGTAAATGGTTTGTGTAAGCCTTATAAGTAGGCAATGTGTAAGACATAATGGTTTTTTTTTTTTACATAGTGATTCCTTCAATACGTTGATTTATTTTGTTATATTGACCAGAATTAATGTTTAGTTCTCAAAAATCTTTCAATTTTATAAAGTTTAGTCAACAATCTGCAAAGTTTTTTTCTTGGAAATTGTATTTTATCATGGTAAGGATTTTGTTTTTATTGAATCTTAGCAACTGTTGATTACCTATAATCATTTTCATTTTTCTCCGACAAGTACTGCATTTTAGGTTTTATTTGTTGTAGTATTTGTAATATAAAAACAATGGATATTAATCGAATGAAGACACATAAGAAAAAGACGGGAAAGGCGGTAATTATCGGCTATTGCAGATAGACCTTCTGTAACTAAACCTTTTATTATCTTAGTTATTAAATTTATCCTAGTTATACATGTTGAAAATATTATTTTACAGTACTGTTACTTTTAGATAATCAATGGAATATATCATATCAATTACAATATTGATTATATCACTATATTCTAATTTAAACATAAATTGAGAATATAGAAATAGCAGTACACAGAGAGAAAGTTATGGTGGGGCCATAGAAGATTAAGGGGGGATTACAAAACTTCTGTGAACCCAGTAGAGACTTTTGCCCGGTATGAGCGAAATAAATGAATGTAATATAAGTAAAGTATATGTAGTGTAGAAGAGTGTTTATTGATAGTTTAGTGTATATAATATTATTATTACTATTTCAAAAATATCCCTAAGATAATACTGATGTTATGTTAGCTAAAGTATTTAACCAAATAAAAGTATTTATCCCTGTTTATTATTGTAATTTTGTTTTAGTTCACTTAATATTAAGTTAAAGTCTTTTAAAATGATTTTCCTTTACATTTTTTAAAGCCTTATATCATATACTTTTCTAAAAGTATTTTATTCCACAGTTATTATAATCTTTTGTTATTATAATAGACATTAAAACTAACGTTACTGTTTTTTCATCTGTTACGTAGAGTTTTAACAGAGTCTTGTGCAAGTTTGCAGCAATACACTTTAAAGAAACTTCTACTGTTTGGATTTTCCTCCTATGCTCTCCTGAATTCTAGGGGAATTACGATACTATAATTCCCCATCTGCTCTTTGTTTGTACACTAATGTGCTCGACAGTAGTCCTTTTCTCTTCCTATAATCCTTATCAATTTCCCTAGGGGAATTCCCGCAGTTGGTATAAGCTGGTTTGACGACTGAACGTACCTATACCCGCTACCTACTCAATGACAGGAAACTGTTTCCCCAGATAAGAAAATTGGCAGAAAAATAGAAAAAAGATAAATCATCTATGGTAACATGCGTAGATTTCCAATGGATTAATAAAGGGAAATATATATCAGTAAATGAGCACTTTACATTATCAATGACAATGCAAGCGAATACTTAGAACTGCAGTGCATACGAACTTGACAATAACAATAGTAATAGTGTATCCGGTTTTGATGATCTCTAGCTAGCTGTAGGTACATATTTAACCGCTTGCCCTTGGTGTAGGACAGCATTTCATCACAGCATCTAGTGCTGTCAGTGTCTAACTAGAAGTGGTAGCGTGAATTCTAAAATGAAGAAGACTGGCTTGGTGGGATTAGTGCTTTTGTCACTAACATCCTCCGCATTGGGACAGACATGGTGGGATCTCCTGAACGGAGGATCTGCCCCAGAATCTCTTTCTGCAACTACTACAACAGCGAGTCTAGCTACCAATGATCCCACTCTCGAGTACTATTACGATATAAATGACGACGGCATTTGTTGTGAGTGCGTACCTTTTTACCTCTGTGATGTAAATAAGTCGATTATTGATACAGGAGTAAATCTCGATCTCGCTGTAAGGATTCGCGTTAAAAAAGAAAGAAATATCCAGCAATGTACTAATGTGACAGAATTTTGTTGTAAAGTTCCTTCTGCTAATCCAAGCTGCATGAATGACTTACCGCCTGGAATCACAGTAGATGACAGATCTTGTGAATGCGTCCCATGGGAGCTTTGTTCCTTCAGTTCGATAGTTAGTGATGGATCTGCATCAACAACCAGTTTGCAGAACGGTACAGCACTACCTAATCATGTGAAATGTCCACATTCTTTAGAAGTTTGTTGTCATTTCGGTGATGATCCAATAACTTCTACTGAACCTGAAGTTACCGACAGAGGATTGGAACCTCCAACTGAAGGTCAATGTGCTTGTGTAAATCCGTGGCTTTGCGAAGATGGATTTGTAAATACGAATGGTTTAACTTTAGACGAGCTGAATATCAGGTTAGAGCCCAGTTGTGCACCACCGTTCGTATGCTGCACTGTACGACCAGCAACACCAGCAACTCTTCCAGTTACAGCCAAACCGCCATTAGTCGTTATCAAAAGCCCACAGTGTTATGGTATCAGAAACTCTGAAGGAATAGCAGTCCGCATTTCAGGATTCAAAGAAGGAGAGAGTCAGTTTGGAGAGTACCCGTGGGTGGGTATGATTTTGAGTACTTTCTTCGTGGCCGGAGAGGCAATGAATAACTTCTTAGGTGGAGCCATTCTCATCCACCCTCGAGTTATGCTTACTGCCGCACACAAAGTAGCTAAGTGAGTTAACTGTGAATGGTTCTTCTTTAAAATAAATAATAAGTTGATTGTAAGCACCAGAAATATATTACTATATCTAATTTCCAAGGTTTATATTGTATAATCAGCACTTGTCATCTTTCTAGAGAATCTGTGAGTACTCTCACCATCAGAGTTGGGGAGTGGGATGTTCAGTCTGAACATGAACCTGGTAAGCACCAGATAAAGGATGTCGAAAGAATTATCATCCATCCATCATTCAGCAACAAGAGCCTCTACCATGATGTCGCCCTTATTATATTGAAGGTAATAGAATTGATTTCTCTCAATGCTAAATTGTTCTGTTCAAGTAAATGTATTGAATAATATGACAAATTTCTACATAGGAAACGGGATACGTACCTACTTAAAATAGGTAAACTGCCTAAGTGTAAATGACTAATGTTTGATAGTCCAAGCACATAGGAATATAAGTTGAGTTAGTAATGTTAGAAAAAATGAAGCTAGTAAGTTCAAATGTAAATGTACAACCTAATAATTTCTTGTAAATAATAAATTAAGCAGATGTCGAAACAGTAAATTGGAGAGCTATGAGAAAACCACTTTCTATGGCTTCTAAAAACGTAAAGCAATTTCATTCAACCAATAACTGCTGTCACCTACTTTTATAAGTTTATAATTGAATTTGATTAATTATTTTTTAATTGGTTCGAAAAGCAAAAAAAAATTTAAAAAAATATAAAATTTTGCTCTTATAACCGAAAATTTCCGTAGGCACCTGTGATTCTGCAGCCTCACATCCGCAGTATTTGCATGGCGACTTCTTTAGAAGAAGTGGACACAACGAAATGCGTCATCAACGGATGGGGAGAAAACAGCTTCGGTGAGAATGAACAAAAAATGATTAGAAACTATCAATGCGAATAGTATTTTTAATACTTAGAGTTTTTTATAAGGCAATATTTTTCAATTTAAAGCAGTTCCTTTTTAGTGAATAATATATATTAAATGATGTTACAGATTTGAGTAAGTATAATGTACTCTAGCTATGTATCTTTAGATCGAAAATCTCCAATTGGAATCATGAAACCAACACACGAACTAGTTTTCCAGAAGAAAATATCAAACCAAATACATAGCAGTTACACCTCCAAATTAGTTTACTTTTCTTCTGTAAACTGCAGCATCTCTATTTTCTCTCCTTAGCTTATTTTCAGTAAGCTGCAGGATCTCCATTTTCTATCTTTAGTTTATTTTCGGTGCACTGCTGGATCTCCATTTTTTTTTGGTAAACTGCAGGATCTCCATCTTTTCTTTATTTTTTTCGGTAATCTGCATGATCTCCATTTTCTATCTTTAGTTTATTTTCGGTGAACTGCTGGATCTCCATTTTTTTTGGTAAACTGCAGAATCTCCATTTTTTCTTTATTTTTTTCGGTAAACTGCAGGATCTCCGTTTTTTCGGTAAACTGCAGGATCACCGTTTTTTCGGTAAACTGCGGGATCTCGTTTTCTTCCCTTAAACCTTTGACTGCCTACAGGTAGTGACAATTACCAGACGGTTATGAAGAGCGTAGAACTGCCAATTGTCCCTAACAGAAGATGTCAAGCTCAGCTGAGGAGGACTCGTCTCGGCAGGTGGTTCAGACTCCACGACTCTTTCACTTGTGCTGGAGGGATTCTTGGCAAAGATGCCTGTCGGGTAAGAATGATTCTATATACTTATATCGATATAATATAAACTATGAGAGAAAAGAGTCACTGCATAATTTACAAATGAAAGTTTTCATATTTTCTATTATTTTCAATTCTTATAAATTTGAACACGTACTTGCATTTAAATATCCTATGACTATTACATTAATTGAATTGTCGAGAAAAAAAACATATAAAAAACAAGTCAAAATTTCATGTAAGCAATCTACAAATAGAGAGGTTAGGTCTCAATCCCATTCTGCTAACAGCTGTCCTTTCTTCGAACAGAGTGACGGAGGAGGACCATTGGCTTGTCCAAGTAAGGATAACCCCGACGAGTATTTGCTAGTGGGTATCACTGCTTGGGGCATTGGTTGTGGTGAGGATGGAGTGCCAGGAGTGTATGCCAGCACCATAGCAGACAGGAGGTAAGAATCACAATAGTTTATACATTTGTGAAAATTTTGATAATTTTCGATATTCTGAAAGACTGTTTATAAGGGCATATATAACAACTACTCTAAAAAAAATCTCGATTATATATCTATAATTTTCATTCAAAATCAATCAGAATGAATAGGTATAACTAGCAAGATCTCTTGTTTTTTTCACAATTTCAATACTTCGTTGACCATTCACTGCGATGAAATCCGAAAATTACTATCTTATTTAAAAAATGCTGCCCCTTCAAAACTTGGCCATGATGTTGTAAATGTACTTGTTGAATTTGAGACTTTTTCCAAGAATCATGTTTTCTGTTACAGTTGGATCACAGACACAATAGCAGAAGTATTCCCCAAAACCGTGAAACTTCTGAAGAGAGAACCTAACAATGAAAATGCCAACGAAATTGAACCTGGTTTCTGGCGCAGCGACGTGGTTAGTGACGTCTAAAGTTCATCGAAATAGTAATTAATAAATTCTAATATACCATTTAGCGTTTAATTACCAATTGATTGTTCTAAATCTAAATTAATTCGAAAATTGACAGCACTCAGATTATAACTACGGGAGCGACTCAAATATATTAGTTGAACAACCTGTTGCTGGACCAAATTCTGTAACTGAGAATGAAGTGGTAGAAATGACGACACATTTTATACCTACCACTCCATCTTTGCCAACAACTAGTTCCACTGAAGTTAATATAGCCGTGGATGTGAAAGAGACTTTGCAGCAGAGGATTGATAGGGAGAGGAGGATACGAGAAAACAGGAGAAGACATCCCCCAGTTAAAGGATGAAAAGCCAAAAACCATTAGATGTTCCCTCCAGACATTTTTTTAGTTTACTGTTTTAATCAATGAGGCTTACATTTTATTTATAATTTTCGTGCAAACAACATGAAATTTGATAGAATTAAATTAATTTTATTTTAAGAAAGTTATAATAAGAACTCTACAATACCCGTCGAATGTAAATTAGGTAGTTAGTCCAATACTAAATATAATTCGTATTAAGACATGTAATTAGAAAAACTTATTATAAAAAACGTTTATATACTTTATTAAATAACTTAAATCTTAAACAAAGGCCGAACATGAAATGTATGTTTATAAAATTCAAATTGTAAATTAAAACAAAAAGTGTACAAACTTACAGCATCAGATCAGTGTTTCGTACAATTGTTTCACAGACAAGCCAAAACTTTAAAAGCAATAAAAAATATATATATACTTAACATAATTGTATGCTGTTTGCAGAATAATGTTCCTAGACCTTAGTTGTATAGTGTTATGTAATTAACTTATCTTTTCCCGGAGCCTGGAGATGATCTTAAAGATTTGAGATGCTCAACACATTGAGGCTCGATTTATGTTCTATACATTTCCTAATTTTATAACTTTCTATCTCTTATACTATAATAACTAAATACTGTAGGATATATTTTTATACTATAGGATATATTCTTTATACTACAGTATAATTTATTTTATAATATTTATTTATACAGTATACTAGAAATATTTTAATAATAAAATAAAATCGCATATTAGAAATTCGCGCCTACATTTCATTGCATGATTGTCAAACCTGTCAGATAATTCAGGAGCAGTTGCCCCCTGATCTGTATTTTTAACTGAAATATTGTAGCTATTTTGTGTTTAGTAAGTATTGTAAGTCTTTTAAAAAGTTTTAGATTGAAAGGATTGAAATTCTAAGTGTCATTTTCTATTTATTAAAAATAAATGAAACTTTAAACAGACAATTTAGGTTTACTTTCCTAAATAATGAAAGAGACTATGGAGAAGTAAATTAATTGATTAAATAGAAACTGGAAGAATACATGATTTGTGAAGTTTTTATATTTGAAAAAAAAAAAAAACAGTATCTATATATACATTATACAAGCGAATTGCACTTTCTTATTGTTCACTGGGCCACACGCCCACGCATGGCATACAATAATAAAATTCAAGTAGATAAAATAAATTCTCGAGACTGCAGATACCGTGGATGTCAATTAAAATATAACAACTTACGTAGGTACCTAATAGTAATTACATTTATTCACATTCTCCAAAAATGTAAAACCGTTCAATAACTTGGATCTTACTCTAAGTGTCGTTAGTGTCCATGAAAATTCTTTTTTTTGCATCCTAAACAGTTGCATGCAGGCAATTTCATTCTTTCAGTATTTTGATAATATAAGATACGTGAGCTTGCATGCAGTTTTTTTTTGTGTATTTTAGACAGTTGCGTGAACGTGCACTCCAATAAATTATTTTTTGTATTTCATTTTAATAATATGAGTGACGTGATCGTGCACGTAATTTTTCTCACATGTCTGACAGTTGCATGAGCGTGAACGCAAATTTTTTATCCGTGTTTTAGTGAAGAAAGTGACGTGAGAGTGCACGCAAATTCCTTTATCCGCGGTTTAGTCAATTTAGTCACAAAAAAAAAACGCTGGAGTTTTTATTTTATTTCCTATGTTACCAATAACTTTAATATACTTACCTGAAGGAGATTCTGAATCTGTAGCTAAGAGTCTCGAGACATAGGTATAAAGGTATTTACTATTTTGAAAAGTGGGTGACTGTCAATGTATTATGTACACAGTACCTACCTACGGGCTACGGCTACAGACGTTTTTTGAAGGAAAAAATATCTGAAAGATCTTGAGACAATTTTCTAATTAATTCCTAATTTTCTATGTTTACATGTAATGATGTAGGTTAATTATATAATTATTGCCTATTGGAGACATTTTGGAGAATTTTGGTCATTTTCATTTTGGATAATTAATTTGAAAATCATTGGAGAAAAATTGGGTAAATTTGTACACTAGGTCCCCCAACGATTTTCGATATTTTGAGACGTAATATAGGTTAAAGGGGCCATTTTAAGATTTTTCATGAATACCATTGGACCATTGGTTGTGCAAATGCTTCATTTTCGAGATTAGTATAGCGCAATGGGTATGCCGTATGATAACGCAATTAGGTATGTTTTTGGTACTTGGTAGGAACACAATAACTTCGCAAGTTTCAAATTTGTAGAATACACAATGCTTTCCGCCTTTTAGATTTTTGTGACGTGAAATTTAGATGCCATGAAACTGTTAATGTAGTTCAATGTATCCGCTAATTTGTTATACTCATATACTGCTGCCGAGCCAGTCTGCAGAATATGTGAGATATTTGGGATATTCTCTCCGAACAATTTTGAATTAATTCCTATATTTACATTAATTTTGCTACGAACACTTCTGAATTAATTCCTATATTTACATTGATTTTGCTACGAACAGAATAAGAGATATCTACGAACACTTTACCAGTTTCTGCAGACTGGCTGCCGAGGTACGAGGTACCTAGCTTTATTTTAACGTGACTTCGGTGACGAGGACTGACGACTATACAATAATACAGAATTAACTACCTACCTAATTTTAACGACCATAGAAACTTCAGTTAGGTATATAGTTATTAATTTATTATGCCGACTTCCCAGTCTGCAGAATGTGTCTCTTCTCCCGCAGAGACTTTAATTTGAGAGAGAGCTACTCTCTGACTCTCAGCAGCAGATTCATAATCTCCCGCAGCTAAATTAATGGTAACATAGGAATTAATTCAAAATCTCCTGCAGCTAAATTAATGGTAACATAGGAATTAATTCAAGATCTCCTGCAGAGATCTCCAATTTCTAAAACAAAAGTCCAAACTCTTCATTAAAATGGCGATTGGCGAGTTTGGACATGCTTCATTACTTGGCCTAACCTATCGGAAAATTAATTGAGTTATATCTCGAAAATGAAGCATTTGCTGATTTGCACAAGCACAACAAATGGTATTCATGAAAAATGTCATAAAATGGCTCCTTTAGTTTTACTTATACCAGATTACCAGTTTGTATTTGGTGCACTGAACTCCTCTGACTTTTTAAAAAATCTAAGAAATAGCTGCCAACATTTTTCATCAATTTCTCTAGTCCTCCAACATTTTTCCAGTTTCTCCTGAGCTCCTCCAAAAATTAATGGTAATATAGGAATTAATAGTTAAATATCCTCTGACATTGCAGGAATTTTTTTTTAGAAAAATTGAATATCTCCCGACATATCATTGGAATTTACCACCAAATACAATCTGGTACATATAAATATCCAGTGACTGATTGTGCATGCTTTGCAGACTGGCTGACATGTTCAGTGTTTGTATTTACTATTTAGACATGTTTAATTTAACATTTGAGGTTTGCTGTTTTCATTTCATAATTCCATTCATTTCAGCCCAGTAAGACGTAAGGTTTTGATATATATTATATATATCACCATTATCACGCATATGCCAATAATTCACTACATTTTGCAGAATATGGGACATTTTTAACATTTTCTGTGCGAACAATCCTTAATTTCCTCCTATGCTTACATGCATTTTACTGACAAGCCAGTCTGCAAAAGATGCATGAAAATAAGATGTTTCAAATAATTAGTCTTTCGAATTATCCGGCCACAATTTTCTAATTAATTCCTTGTAAGCATCCTTATGGTTCATGTCTGATGCATGTGCATTTCTTGAGACTATTTTGGGAGTGATTTACTTTTTATTTAAATGTTTTTCAACTTATTTAACCCCTCAAAAGTCGCCAATATACTGGCAACTTTGAAGTTTGTCTATACTTTATAATATATGGCACACTTTTAAACATGGTCTGCAATGTTGACTGATTTTTCACTGCGATATCTATTGATCAATCATTGCCAGACTGCAGGAACTGCCGACCTGGTAAACTGTTCTCCAAGAAATTCTCTATTTTGGCTTCTGTTCTCAGTAAAAACATAGGAGTAAATTAAGGATTGTTTGCACAAGAAATGTTGAAAATGTCCCATCTTCTGCAGACTGGAATCATTGTAATTAATTTAGAACTCATCTTAATCATTTTCTCTAATTTATAAACATAATTCTTATTGATTACAGTAAATAGCTAAAGTAGAGCTAGGTAACACTTCTGACAGTTTTGTGCATCTTCAGACTTCCCACAGTGAAAACATATAATGGACACTCTAAGGTTCGTTTTCTAATTCTCTATATTATTATATTAAGCACTATCTATTGACTACTGCAATATTTGAAATTGATTGATTCAGAGCAATAAGAGCATTGGAATTTATTAGTCACTTCAAAATTAAAGTGTATAGCTACCTGGTTAAAAAGGGGAGTATTATACTATCACGATACATTTCAGCCTCTAAATTTATAATCTTCATATAGTTTAACCCTTTAGCGACCAGGTGGACACTCCTGTCTCCTTTCATTTAGTAGTCCCATGGGACCAACTGGCCATATGTGTCCTCTTCATTTTTTTTTATAAATTAAAAAAAAAAATCTCATCAAATGATTTTTATATCCTCACTGATGTCTTAACTCGAAAATAAGTTATCAAATATTTTATTCAAAGTCAGAAAAACAAAAAAAAGTGGCTCGCTAAAGGGTTAATATTTAACTAGAACTAGCTAGAAGAAATATTTTTACAGCTTTTTCTCCAAGCTAATTGTTCATTTTCTCTATTCATCTTAGAATTATTTAGTGTATATTTTCAAATAATTCAGTTTCAGCATATATAAGCTGTTACATTTCTACATGAAAAATACAGTTTTTCATATAATAATTCAATTTAGTTATAATTTTTTAATATTGAAATTATATAAATTATCTAGCTAATGAAATTATTACTTACAATAGATCTATGCACCCAACTAATAAGTTCTTTGAAATATCTTACTAGGTATTAGTTAAATGTATCCAACTAACTAGCTAGTAGCTACATGAACTATGTCGCTATTATTCATTTTCCTTTTTAATTTCCCAGAGTGAAATGCATCAGTTGGAATGTGCAAACTGGTTGGCCAGAACAAAACCTTTCTCAGTTACTGGGGATTGAAAAGCTGCAAAAGAAAGCTACTAATAAGACTGCAGAGACACCTAATATATACATCATTAGGTGAGAACCTAGTATATAGCTACATCATTAGGTGAGAACCTAGTATATAGCTACATCATTAGGTGAGAACCTAGTATATAGCTACATCATTAGGTGAGAACCTAGTATATAGCTACATCATTAGGTGAGAACCTAGTATATAGCTACATCATTAGGTGAGAACCTAGTATATAGCTACATCATTAGGTGAGAACCTAGTATATAGCTACATCATTAGGTGAGAACCTAGTATATAGCTACATCATTAGGTGAGAACCTAGTATATAGCTAGCTACATCATTAGGTGAGAACCTAGTGTATAGCTACATCATTAGGTGAGAACCTAGTGTATAGCTACATCATTAGGTGAGAACCTAGTGTATAGCTACATCATTAGGTGAGAACCTAGTATATAGCTAGCTACATCATTAGGTGAGAACCTAGTGTATAGCTACATCATTAGGGTGAGAATAGAAATAGCTATATATTCATATTCTTTATTGAGAATGCATCAACATAATAAATTGTAACTCAAGCTGTTATACGAGTTCCAATATATGTGCATTAGGTGTTAATATTTAGCCATGTGTCATTTACCTCAGTAGCTAATCAACTATTATCTTCATTTTCTGTTCATGCAGTTGTTTAACTATGATGTTAACTAATTAGATAAGTGGTAATCACAACTGATATGATGTTAGATAGCTAGCTACTGCATGTGATGGAACAATTCAATACTTTTCTACAGTTTCCATGTTAGTGTTTGTATTATTTTTTGTGAAGAACTTTGGGTCTGTTTCCAAACTGTGAACTTTTCGACTAGAATGGAGGAAAATTTACTTATTGTGGGTAGGTATGGTGTAACTATAGGTACACAAGCATTTAAATTTTTCACTAAAAAAAAGTTTAAATATTTAATAGACTAGTAATCATTTGAAAGTAGCCAAATTTTTTTTTGTTTGATTTGAAAGTAGGCATCATATCCTATTGCCACATGGAGAATATTTATCTCCCTACCATCAACTCTCAAACTCTTTGTTCACCAATGAATAATACATAGATATCCAACAACTTATCATTTATCTGCAGTATTATAACCAGTTGTAACTAGTGAATTATCTGTAGGTAGCTACATGAAATTTGCTTTTAATTTTGTTTGAATATTAGTAGTTCTTTATTAGCTCTCTTTATTAACTCAGAAATTTCTATTTAACAAATTGTTATGATAATAAATAGCTAGGTAAGGTAAATTCCAAATTATTTTCACTCATAGCTATAAGAAAATATTATATAATTTAGTATTTTAATTTTTATATTAATTTATTATATAGCTATAAGAAAATATTATATAATTTAGTATTTTAATTTTTATATTAATTAATGATACCAGCAGGTAGCTATCTTGGATTCCAATCAAAATACAGAGTTATTAAATACTCTTTTTGAAAATCAACCTTTCATTAGCTAATTTGTAACTCCTCCTGATCAATTTACTTTTAACAAATGAGAAATAGTTATAGGTATCTGCATAAGTTACATTTATTGAGGTTGCTATTAAATCCCTACGTCTGGTTCACAGTTTGCAGGAAGTGCGGTCACAGCCACAAAATATGGTTCTGGACTATGTCTTTGCAGAGCCCTGGACCAAACAGTTCATGGATGAACTCTCTCCTTTTGGATATGTTAGAATCGGTGGAGAGAGACTTCAAGTGAGTGGCATCTGATAACCTCTATGGCAATATCATAACTAGACACTGATAATTAGGGTTGTGACAATATGCATTCAAAATCATAAATCTTAAGAATATCCTAGAAGAAATGAAATGGAATAGAATACTATATACTTCTGGTGTAGAACCATTCTTCAATTCTCTCTGTCTATAGCTAATATTCTCTATGATTTATAAAGCATATTGTCACTAGGGTTGTGACAATATGCTTTATAAATCATAGATCTTTAGAATAATACAGATGGAATGAAATGGTATCGAATACTATATACCGCTGGTGTAGAACCATTCAATACTCTTTAATTCTCTCCATCTATAATATTCTTCAGATCTATGACTTTCAGAGCATATTGTCACATCCCTAGTAATGCTAACTGTTTCTCCTAAGGGATGTGTGACCTCTGTGTTCATTGAGAGAACTCTCCTGTGCAGTCTGAGGGACATACGCACATCCTTCACACGCACAGGAATGGGAGGTTATTGGGTAAGATAGAACTATTAACTAGTGCTAGTATTACCTAGCTATTAGCTATTAATTAATTCATCTGATGGTAGCAAAATAGAATGCTTAGAATTTGGTTTACTTATAAAATATAGGAATTTACATTCCAGTTGACAGTGATTCCATTCCTTACATTAGAAATTGACTTTTTTTCTTTGAAATTTAATGAGACTATATTTAATCTCTTGTATATTATTATTTTATTTGTGGACAGGGCAATAAGGGAGCCATTGCCCTGCGCTTTTCAGTTCTCGGTGTGTCAGTGTGCTGTGTCAATTCCCACTTGGCACCACATGACTCGGGCTACAGCAGCAGAGTGGCTCAGTATGACTCCATTCTCCAGTACACAACTTTTACTGAGTCACCTCCCACCACCTCCATCCTCTATCACGAGTCAGTCTGTCTCTTACAATTCAATTTTTTAGGAAATATAAATAGCTAGCTAAATAATTTTTAAAATAAAGTAGCTACTAGGTTTTATTAAAACCTTCAATTATGATAAAGTATATCCTCTCAATTCTGTTTATACTGAAAATAAAGTGTTGTGTATAAATTCGATTAGCTAATGATTTATAGCTACTAGCTACCTTTGCAAATTGCGGTGTGCTATGTTTTAGTCAGCATTTATTCATTTGTGTTTCGCATAACTCAAAAGAATTCAACGAAATTGCCTAAAATTTGGTGGGACTTTTTTGTCATTATCCAGGAACCATTTGATTAGATTTAATTAGTGAACAGGTCAAAGGTCAAGGTCATTTATAACTCAAGGATTATTGGATGGTCAAGGTCATTTATAAGTGTCATCTAGTTGAAGGTAATATGTTTTACCCACTAGTGATATTCTCATCCACTTTAGCTAATTGTTGTCTACTCGTAATTATTTTCAACTATTTCTGTCATATAAATCATAAATTATGCTTCACTTTATTTTCAGTAGAAACAGAATTTAGAGGCTATTTTTTATCATAATTAAAGGTTGTAATATAGCTAACTAACTAACTACTTTATTACAATTATTATTTATATATTTAAAAAAAAACTAAAATACTTAGCTATGTTATAACCATTTCATATTCTGGAGATGACTTTAGATAGTCTAAATGTAGAAATTTTAAAGAGTTTTAGCTAATTTTAATTCAGCTGAAATATATCTTCTCATTTTCCCAGTTACGTGTTTTGGATGGGGGATTTAAACTTCCGTATGGATGGCTCTCTGTCCGCTGAGGAAATAAATGCAAGAATTAGTTCCGGTGACTTCAAATCTCTTCTTGAAATGGATGAATTGAAGAAAGCCCAGAGAGAACGGTCTGTTATTCATGAACTCTGATCATTTGAACTTTATTTTCATTTCAGTTCATGATTAGCTATCTATAGTTAGCTACTTTACTTTTCAGCTTTCATATGACCTAAATAACATTGCAGTATGTAGCTAATTAACTTCCTAGCGTTCTGTAACTGGATAACTGACTCTCGTCTGTCTATCAGTTCTTTGATTTCAATTCTAAATAGTGTATTCAGGACAAAATGTACCTATGAAGTCTTGTATCTATCGTTGTTGCAATCCGCTATGAGTGCAGCCTAAGAACATCCCCTGATTGTTGTTGTCTCTATTTAGTTGATGTTTTCTTTTCTTCAGAGATGCTTTTGAACCTTTTGTTGAAGGAGAAATCACCTTTCCTCCAACTTACAAATACAAAGAGAAAAGTACTGGCGAGTATGACCTCAAGTAAGTAGCTATTGGGCACTTGGTAAAACTAAAAAACTTATCATGAGCTAGCTAGATCATAATATTCATTTCAATATTCAATAGGAATCTACCTCCTTTATATGATTATGTTATTTACTATTTAGCTAGCTATTTCCTACTATCTCATTGCGTTTGTCTGTGTGTTCATTTTCCCTCAGACGCAGGCCTGCCTATACAGACCGCATTCTCCACCACGTAACCACTGATGCTTACGAAGATGTGAAGCTGTCTGTGTCTCAACACCTCTACACCAGCTATAGGGGCTATACTCAGAGTGACCACAAACCTGTCACTGCAGAATACACCTTCAAGGTAACTAGGTTCAGGAGAAGAGTTTCACTGAGTAGCTTTACTGCACTTAGAGCACCCATACTAAATGGTGGTAGATGACTATTTTGGAGCCACCATCCTGTCTGACTAGTAGCTACTTCTTTATAATCCTTTTTAGCTATATTTATTTTCCTTTTGAGATCAGCGAAATCCTCTTTTTCAGCAGATATCATTCCCTGACTTTAATAGCTACTTATCTGATTTCATTATTAATTAAGTTCAATATTCACAGTTTTATGCTGATTTATTCAAAAAGTCAAAGAATTAGTTTCTTTATTTTTTATCGTAAAGTTAGTAGAGACTCAGAGAGTCTCAGTATTGTGCTGTTTGTGACTCTATATTGTTTTGTCTCAGGTACGCTCTGGTGTCTCTTTACCTGGCGTTACTCTCACTCCTGTTGGAGAATGGCGTGTTTGTGAAGGAGGTGTGGCAACAGTTTCTGTTCAAACAGGAGTCTCTGTTGACTATTTCGACTATGTCGCCCTATTTAAAGTAAGTACCTACCTACACTAGCTACTTAGAGTAGCTATCTATGTTCTGTGCAATATATTAGCTATTTGCACAATCTCAAGTATGTGCTGGGTTTTTTAAACCTCTTTAACCCCCTATTGCCGAACATGTGTTAATACCTTAATTTTATTTATGAAATTGAATACTATACAACATATGTAGGGTTTCAGGGGGCGTAACGTCCCTAGTATCCCCATGCCTGGTCATTAAATAATTATGAAGTGAGCACTGCTACAAACTAGCGGATACAACAAACTGCATAAAGGCAATTTTTGTTGAGATTTTCATTTAGGTATGTATAAATATATGAAGATTACTTTGAAAAACTCAACCAAGCTGCCAAGAAATAAATAGCTGTAGCTAATGTAGTTTGTTTTATCAGCTAGTTTGTTGTTTTGCACACTTCATGATTGTTAATATTTAAAATAGAGGTAGCTAATAACATAAATTCGGCATTAAGGTGTTAAAAAAGGGTTTAATACTGTGCAGCGCTTTCTTAAGATTGTGCAAATCGTTAGATTGCGCTGAACATCTTTACTACCTATTTAAGGTAGCTACCTACAGGTTAATTAGTCATATATGCAATTTATTTGTGAAACTATATACAGCAATGCAGTATCATATTTTATAAACAAAGCTACTAAGTTAGTTTCACGGCCCTGTTAGCTCGTAACTTTTTAGGGCAATCTGAAAAAAAGGAACATTTATTTAGTCAATAATTTGGGAACATTAGAAATAGCTAAAGTTAGACATTACGGTAGCTAGCTACTGAGTGCATTTGAAATAAGAACCAAACAAAACCTAAACTAAAACTAGTTTCTAGCTATAATCCAATATAGTCAGCTACAATTCATCAATTTGTCTTTTGAAAATTAAAAGAGTCTTCACATTCTCCATTTCCACAGAAAACTGTTCCAAATTTTTGTGGCTCACTCAAATGAACATCTACTTTTTCTCGGAAAATATTGGGAATAACTAGAGCCTGAACTTTTAGGACCTATAAAACATCATTTTAGGACCCATAATTTTTTTTTTAGGATTTACTCATAGGTATTCACGACAACATATTAAATTGGCATTTTAGAATATAAAATCTTGTTTTGGCCGTTTAAGTACAAATGGTAGCTCTAGCCATTGATTTATCCCTCTTTGCCATCTATCAAATAGCTAATCCATCTTTAACCAGTCTCTCTGTGTTCGAGCTATTTTGAAAATGGCCTAGCTAATTAATTGGACACACTTCGATTTAATTCATAATAAAGTTAGCTACCAAATTATTAAAAATATAAATAAGACTTTGTCATATTTTTGGACTTTATTGACCAAAATATATCAGGAATAATCAGGATAAGTTTATTTTTTTGTTCATCAATTGTTTTTTTTTTTCAGTCTAATTTCAGCTCCATGGAGCAGTACGTCTCCTATTGCTACTTGCCTCCCTTTGATAACGAGACTGAAACAGCAACTGTACAGGTATGTCAGGTAGTGTACAGGTATGTCAGGTAGTGTACAGGTATGTCAGGTAGTGTACAGGTATGTCTGGTAGTGCACAGGTATGTCTGGTAGTGTACAGGTATGTCTGGCAGTGTACAGGTATGTCTGGTAGTGCACAGGTATGTCTGGTAGTGTACAGGTATGTCTGGTAGTGCACAGGTATGTCTGGTAGTGCACAGGTATGTCTGGTAGTGTACAGGTATGTCTGGTAGTGTACAGGTATGTCTGGTAGTATTTAGATGTAGTTGTAACTGTAGCAGCTAGTCACCTTTCTTTTTTCTTTCACCTTATTTAGTTTCAATTCTCTCTTCATCCATTAGTTAACATAGTTTGATATTTAACAACAACATACAAATTATGTAAATACTGATGATTAGGTTTGTGATACCATAGATCTTAGGAATATCATAGACGAAACGAAGTGGAATGGTATTGAATACTGTATACCGCTGGTGTAGAACGATTCAGTAGTCTTTAATTCTATCCGTCTATAATGATTTCAGGATCTATGATTTTGAATGCATATTGTAACAACCCTACTGATGATATAATGTCACTATCCTCTATTTCTCTCTCCCAAGGCCCATACTATACTAGCAGTTTCACCGCCGCTTTCTAACTGCCCTTTTTTCGCTTTCGCATTTAATCTTGGTTAAATGAATAGAAGGTGGTAGCAACGCTAGTATAATATGCAAATTTGCTTTCCATTCATTTTACCGTGATTAATTGAAGAGGCGTAAACAGGGCATTGAAAACGTGGCGGTGAAACTGTCAGTCTAGTATGGGCCTAACATCTCTCATCTCCCCTCAGGTTGAGATGAGAGACGACCTCATTCAAGAGTCTGGTAGCTACTGTCTGGTGTACATCTCCAAGAGACACTACTGCTGCCTGGGTACCAGTCAGCCTTTTGAAGTGCTCCCACGGCTGCCCCTGTGATTCAACTAATGAAGAAGACTTCTCTCTTTCCCCTTATGTCTTCTTTAATTACATCTCAAAATATCTGTTGATTGCTTCTTTTTAGGTATTATTACTAATAGTAGGTAAGTAATTATTATTAATAATTACTAGTAATCCTAGGTATTAATCACCTGTTACTTTGTCTACCCCAAGTAGTTTGTGATTAATTTCCCATTGATTTGTGTTTGGATAATTAATGTTTTAATTGTAGAGATGTACTTAAAATAGTAAATCCTGAGGTACCTACCTCTACATTAGTGATCTATGTGCTAAAGCCACTAATGTGCACTTACATCACTCTTCTTTTTATTGCCAAAGTAGGCTATTTGTAATTTTTGGTCTCATTTTAATTTACCATCAAGGAAGGTAAATAACGAATTTATTTCTTAGGTTTCATATTGGAGAGATTTAGTAAATAATAATTTTTATAGTTTATTAGTTTTAGGAGGAGGGAATATTTTGCCATTTTACCCCAGTGGCAACAGTGACGTCATACTCAGTATATTTTATCTCATTCTAATGTTTTTATTTTCAGTGCAATGATATCTCTTATAAAGTTTTACCTGCTGTCAGTCTAATTGTTAACTTTTGTTAATTGAATTATAATGAATTTTAATTTTTATCCAATGTTGTAGGTAGGTCTCCTCCTTGCTTCTGTACCTTATAACCTGTATGTTGGTAATGTATCTAGTCTTTTTGATATAAGTTAATATTGGTAGTTAGGGAAGTCCTAAGTTATCGGACGGTTACACGTCTTTGGTCATACGAGATGTGTAACATTTTATTGTGAGATCACGAATAAACGGAGACTCTTTAGATGTAGATATAGCTAGGGTAAGTTCCGAATTATCGGTCAGTACTATATCTTCAGTCATATAAGAAAACACAAAATAAAGATATTAGATAGCTAGCACTGTGTAATAATAACAATTTTATATCGTGTTTTCTTATATGACGGAAGATGTGGTACTGACCGATAATTCGGAACTTACCCTATACTCAATAATATGATAGCAAATGCTCTGAAATTATTACCAGGGTTTCTCTTGTATAATTTAACTTTATTTTTGGTACCAAATTATATTAGTAATTGTAATATATTGAAAATATCTTAAAATCTTTAATGTATAAATTCGATACCTAGCTAATTAGGAATTTTTTGAAGCGGTTCTATTTACTCGGTTACTTTCATTTGTTTGTATTTCAGTTGGTATCCAAGATACCTGCAGGTATCATGGATACAAATTAAAATCATGAAAAGATTCTAGTTTGCTCGATTATGTGGAACTGCCCGACAATGCATAATTAGCCTCTCTAGGAGTAACTATCAATTTCAGTCTTTTCTCCATACTATTTAATTTTCTCTCCAGATTTTGAATTACAATGATGGTTAAAATGTTCGTCTCTAGTGTAGTTGTTGAAATTATCTTACAGTTTATGAAGCTTTATGTTAGTTAATTTTAATATTCTATTACGAGAGTCTTTGTGTGCCTTTAATATATTCTAGCGCTGTTACATATGGTCTGTTTGTCCTTTATTGGGTCTTTTGTCATTTTTTTAACGCTACTTAGCCCCCATCCTGGAACTGTAAGTTCTATTCCAGTTTCAGATGGAGCCAGTTTCAGGCTCCATCCTGAAACTGTCTGTGGTGAAAGGAAGAGAAGGGCCAAACTTTTGTAATTTGGATTATGTAGCTATTGCCTTTTTTCATTTTTACCATGTTTATCATTTTTTTAACGCTACTTGCAGTTTTAGAGGATAGCGGTAGGGTTATGCTCTTCAATTACGAGGTCTTAGATTTTGTGTTAGGTAGACTCGTATCATTTACTATCACCTCTTCATTTTCCTCTTCCATCCGTGAGTTCAATAACAAGTAAGTTACCCTATCCATCACCCCAGGGGCTGGGGGTTCTATTTTCTCCCAGTTGGGGTTTTTGCACACCTCGGGTCCTTTGCTCTAAACAACAAAGTTACAGTTATAGGGTAAGTTCTTAGTTATGGAACTGTTCCACAATTTCGAACATATGAGAAAAATAATTATAATTTAATCTGTTAGCTATTTCAATTATGATCATTTTCTTATGTTCGGAATTGTGTAACTGTTCCATCACTCGTAGTTTACCCTACTGAGAGATAGTAGCTACACAAAGATGTTAAATTGTTTGAGTTGTGAAGTTTCCGCTCGAACTTTACCAGTGAATTGTGAAAGTAGCAAAATAAGGAGATTTTATAGGGCAAATTATCCCTAGAAAAAAAAATAAAAAACATTAGAGAGCAGACGGGCCTCATGAGATCGCTTGCCATTTTATAGGATAAAGATATTAATTGAAAAGAGAAAGTTTACATAAAGAAACGAATGGAAAAGTATTGAATTTTCCTTTTCAAGCCCTTCTATAAAGTCCTATAAAATGATAAGACTTTTTGGGGCAGTTAGAAGCTGCTTTTATTGTTCAACTCTCAGACCAAATATTGAAGGGAGGCGCCCCAAATATTCCAATCCTATCTCTTTCTCCTTCTAATTACCTTAGCAGATTGTGGAAGGTAATATTGAAGGCGGCATTTTTTTTCATGTAGCCTATTCACACTATAATCGCTACTATTGCTCTCATGACCAAACATAGGGTGCAGTGCCTCTTACATTTCAGTGTTTCTTAGAAGGGCTAAACTGTGTAAAATTGAATTATTTACGATTTTTATTTAGGTACTGTTTTTTCAATAGATCTATTATTCCCACCTCTGTGACACTCCCCGTACTCGTACACTGCATTGCTCTTTTAGACCCCATGTGGGATTCAACTGAATGTGACACATAACTGTAACGTACTCTCCTGCAGAATACATTCCCACTCTGTGATAGTCTCTAGTTTTTATTTACTTATTACTCATGTTAAAAGAAAGTTAGGCACATCAGAATGACTTCCAGAGGAGTGAAAAGGTATGGGGCGATAGAAGCTCCTGGAGGAGAAACCACCAGTGGACTGGAGGAGAACTGTGATGCTCTGTCTGGTGAAGACTCTGCCCTCCTCGTGGTGAATCAGCCTAAAGGTGATAAACTTCCTTCTTCTTTATTAGAGGTTGTTGGCAAAGGGTGAAATCCAGACTGCAGAGTAAATCCCTGATTATTGGTCGGTTTCACATCTTCGGTCATAGCTATAAGAAAAAACTATATATTAATTATTTTTTGATTTATATTCTAATTGGTATATATATATATATACATATGATACCTGCATGTATCATGGAAACCAATTAAAATTTAATAATTAGCTATTATAGAGTTTTTCTCATATGACCGAAGATGTGAAACCGACCAATACTTAGTAACTTACGTACCCTAGTTACCTCACGCCTCAATTCATGTTTCCTTCTCCATAAAAATAGGAGGGAAGATCAGACATGCTCAGTAGATAAAATACTGGATTATCAAGAGTAGCTACTATGACTTTTTTCATCCTTATTAATAGCTACCTACCTACTTGGTTAGTATGTTTGCAACCTTTCCGACTAGCTATTCAGTAGCTACAAATAGCTAGTATATCTAGAGACAAAGAACAATCAGTGCAGCTGGCTCATTCTACTGTCCAGGTAGATAACTGGCTATTGAGGAGGTGGCTGTTTACCTTGGGGCTACTAAAGTACGATACAGTGGAACTCCTTTATAGTGGAGTCCTCTATACTGAGTTCATAGTAAATGTAGAGTCTTGAGTAAGAGAACTATCCCGTATAGTGAACAATTTTCCATAGTCTGCCATGAAATATTGAAAAATTTCATGAAAAATTTGTTCCCTATACAAGGTAGTTTTCTAACTTCTCTTACTGAAGACTCTACATTTACTAGCTATAGAGGAGTCCACTATAATAGAGTTCTACAGTATCTAATTAACATAGTGGTACTTCACCAATAACTTCACTTAACTAACTACAATCATCTTGTGATGTTGCGATTAGTTTTCTCTCTCTTCATCACTGTTCTCCGTTTTCATCTCTGTTCTCTCTCTTCATCACTGTTCTCTGTTCTCTCTTTTCATTTCTTTTCATCTCTGTTCTCTTTTTTCATCTCTGTTCTCTCTTTTCATCTCTGTTCTCTCTTCTCATCTCTGTTCTCTGTTTCAGAAGGCTTCGGTATACGGCACCTCATTTCTTTTTTGGGTTTCCTCGGGTTCGCCAATGTGTACGCCATGCGAGTGAACCTCTCAGTGGCTATAGTGGTGATGGTGAACAACACTGCCATTCCCCATGTCAACACAACATCTACTGACGTCTGCCCCTCCCCCTCTAACGGGTATGTACCATTTAGTAATTCACCCCATTGGGATAAATCTGTAAACTGTCTGTGGAGAATGGGATGCAAGGAACCCCTTGTGCTGAGAACTGTTGTAATTTGGATAATGTGAACGCTAATTGCTATTTTAGAAAATAGCACTAGATTTATGCTCTTCAAGTACGAAGTCTTAGATTTTTGTGTTAGGTAGACTCGTAGGCTATCACTTTTTCATTTTCCTCTTCCATACGTGAGTGCAGCCACCGATGCTTGTGTCCTTTTTCGTCACTCCTTAGAAACTGCTGAGTAGCTTTTCTGAATCCATGAGCTTTGTTAATTAATGGAGCCACTATCCTGTCTTGTTCTTCAGATCCTCAGACAGCAACATGGACGGTCCCTTCGATTGGGATGAGAGAGAGCAGGGCCTCATCCTGGGCTCCTTTTTCTGGGGGTACATCATCACCAATGTGATTGGGGGGCGACTGGCTGAGATTGTGGGAGGCAGACTGGTTATGGGTGGGATTTCTTTAGAATAAATCTTAACTTCTTTAAATTCTCTAGTTTGAATAGGTAAGCTACGAGTTATAGGACAGTTACTCATTTACGAACATATATGGAAAATATGTAGCCAGCTATATATAATTTGACACTTTAGTTGATTAACTGTTAAATTATTTAGCTACTCTTTTATTGTATAAAAATAATCGAAGACTATAATAATAAAACATAGACCGCGAATTTAGATCAGCAGCACAAGGACTTAAATTGCAACAGACGACTGAACTACTTTACGAACAAATCATGGACATCATAATAAATCCCAGGGAGTAATCACCTGTGTACTCCATAGAGGATATAAAGACGAAGACATCGCTGAGGGACTTGCCAAACAGGGAGTCCTCAGCTGCCGAAGAATTGTGAGAAAGGTCAATTCACCCAACACTTGATTCTAACCTTCAATACACCTAACCCACCAGACCGTACGTATCACCAACAGAAAGGGATTAATAGAAAGAGTTAGACTTTATGTACCCTTTCCCAGACGATGCTTCAACTGCTGCCACCGATATGGACACTAGAGCCAAATGCAGAAAACCAGTACCAGTCTGTGGTCGATGCAGCAACGATATAATAGGAGATAACGATAAAAACACCTCATGGAAAACACAGAATAACCCTATTGTGATGACTGCATCGTACCACTCTCAGTGAAACATATAATAGTAAAGTGTACATCACACTCGGGGACATTAGACGAAGAATATACCCAGAAGCAACACAGGAACCAAGTGAAGCTAATACTAACCAAAAACCAAGACCAACCATACGACCTCCATAGATTGCTTCAATACATCATACAGATTGGAATACTTGATGAAATAGTATAGATGAAACTGGAATCAATGAAGAGTGCGATGCGAAATAGGATGCCCTGGAGCATCAAGAATACCAGTCTACATCAAGGTTCTCATGTAATCGAAAAATGTGTAACTGTCCGTTTACTCGTAACTTTCCCTATCTCATATCATACCCATTCCACCTGCGAGTCAATGTTACTCAGAGTTATAAAAGTTCTGTTCCTCAGGTGTTGGTGTACTAGGCACTGCAATACTCACTATTGTTACGCCCCTCTCTGCCTACTGGAGTGTGTACGCCTTCATTGCTATCAGGGTACTCGAGGGAATGTTCGAGGTGACACTTCTAAACATTGCTAACTCTTTTTATTTTTTTAAATATGGCTATCCTCTATTTTGAAATATTCCTAGGCTCTATTCTTATATTCTTCTCATGACTCTAACTCCACTTATTGTAACAGGGCGTAACTTTCCCCGCCATGTCCTCCCTTCTCTCCCGGTGGATTCCTCCGCACGAGAGGAGTAGCATCGTAGCCATTGTGTACGCTGGGTCGTTGTTTGGTAACTATCCTCTCACTCATTTAACTCATATTAAATATCAATGCATTAAATATCAGGCATAGCAATGTATTACTGTTGTTTTCTGTCCTTTCTGCAGGTACTGTCGTGTCTTTCCCTCTGTCTGGAGTGCTCTGTGACTCTGATTTCTTAGGGGGATGGCCCTCTGTCTTCTATATATTTGGACTGAGTGGATTGGTAATGATGCATGCAATACTCTCTCAATAATACAATGGAAAAGTGTCTATTTGTGTCACTCTGATGCAACAATCTGTCAGTAATAATAAATTAATAATACAATGAGAAAGTGCTAACTAACCCTCTTTGTGTTTTTGTTTAGGTTTGGAGTTTGTTATGGTTCTGGTTAGCTGCAGATTGTCCTGATGAACAGAGATACATCAGCAGCAGAGAAGTGTTGTACATCTCTAACGCTCTGCAGAGAAACGATGGAGTATTTTACAAGGTGAGGGTTCAATATGTGTTTGGGGTACCAACCGTGGAGCTATTACTTATCTAACGTTGAATCTTCTGTGTTACCCACTTCAACTCCTAATTTATAAGATGACAGACCAGGGATGGAACTTTAAAGAACGATATCGCACACCCAAAAGTTAGGATCAGTAAACCCATTGTATTTCTAAAAATGAGTTAAGAGTAAATCTTGTTCTCAAAAAGATAATTATAATTTTAAAGGTCCCCTCCAAGCAAATATTTTTATTGCCTTATTTAACGAGGCTAAGGTTTCTTATCATTTTGCTGCAAACCGCATCGAATTCGGTAGCATATTTTTAATTTTATATGCTTTTAAAGATTTTTATAATCAAAACTCTACAAAACCTATTTTACTTCCAACTTACTAATTTAAGAAATTTTCAGCCTGAAGAAAAAGAATGTACACCATTTGTTTTGATGGTCAACTAGGTAATAGGTTTAATAAATCCATTTAATATTAGTGTAAAGGTATAAAATTGAATGAACTTATATTAGAAACTTTTATATACTTTAGGAAGCAATTAATATCTAACATAAAGGCCGAAAACGCATAGTTTGTTTATAAAATTCAAATTTGTAATCAAAACAAAGAGTGTACAATCTTCTTCTTGAGCATCAGATTAGTGATTCGCTCAATTGTTGCTCACAGAGTATTAAAAAACTTTAAAAATAAATTATAAAATATATACTGAACCGAATTGTATGCAGTTTGCAGAATAATAATCCTAGACCTTAGTTCTATAATATTATTTTGTAAACTCATTTTTTTCCCGGAGCCTGGAGAGGACCTTTAACGTTAAAGTTATGTTTAGGATTCAAGCTTTCAAATAGTTAATTCATTAGAGAATCGTCAAGAGAACAGGAGGTGTGAAACCTTGTTCCTGACAAATTGACAATTACTATTTATATAAGAAAGCTTGAATCCTAAATAAATAATATTATTAATATAATTAGCCTTTTGAAATATGGAAACTCCGTGGAGTATATATCTTTTTAAACTAAATTTTGTCCTAGAAATGGTTTGTCTATCTGTTCTAAGTAGGTCTACCAGTGATTTCACACATCCCAAATTTCTACTGAATTATTCTTTTATAAACATACACTAGCGGACAAAAATGTGGGACAATTCAGTTTTTTCACCATTTCTGCAATATTTTCCAATGGATTTGAATAATTTTTACACTCAATGTAGCCACTTATAGAGTTAATAATGATATAAAATTTCAGCTTAATACGTAAGATAGAAAAATACTTATGGTGGAGTCAATTTTTTTCTCAAAATCACAGTGCCAAAAGTGTGGGACAATGTTAGAAAAATACTATTTAAAGGCAGTTTAAAGTCAGTTTATCCACATTTCTCACTATGGCAATGACGAATAAGTCGATTGCACTACTTTGTTTACATTTTAGCCGGTTACATCATAGCAATGGCACCAAAAATGACCGCCTCCATGAAAAGAAGAATTGTACAACTTTATGAAGATAAAAATTCAGTCCGGAAGATAGCCGAGGACTTGCAGTTGTCCAAAAGTGTTGTGGGAAGAATAATAAAGGACTATAAGGAGACTGGGAAAGTTTCACCACCGAAGAAGAAGGGTAGAACGCGAAACACCACTCCTAGAGACGATAGGATCATGAGGAAAATGGCACAGAAGGATAGGTTTCAGACGGCAGCAGGTATTTCTCGTGAAATGAGTACCTCCTACGATGTCGTTTCTAGTAGAACCGTGTCTAGACGCCGCGGCCAAATTGGCCTCTTTGCAAGGTCACCCGCGAAGAAGACTTTGATTAGCCTCAAAAACAAGAAAGTTCGATTGAGCTTCGCCGAAGATCATGTACTCTGGACCGACCATCAGTGGCAAAATGTATTTTTTTCCGATGAAAGTAAGTTCAATCTATTTGGATCTGACAGGAAAAAATATGTAAGAAGATTTTGTCACGAAAGATTCGATAAAAAGTGCACCAAGAAAACAGTCAAGTTTGGTGGGGGCAGCGTAATGGTGTTCAGCATGATTTCATGGGAAGGGACGACTGATCTCGTCCGTCTAAATACCAGAGTTAATGGAACCATCTACAAGAACTTGTTACGAGATCATGTCATCCCAATACTTAGACGTTCTGCCTGCGAATCGCCCATTTTCATGCAGGATAACGCCCCCTGCCACAAAGCTAAACACGTGATGGAGTTTCTTCCGGATCAAAATGTGGCTGTAATGGATTGGCCCCAGCAAAGTCCGGACCTAAACCCAATAGAAAACCTGTGGTCCACTTTGGGGAAGAATGCGAGTGCCAGGAATCCCAACAACACTGAAGATCTTTGGCTCGAACTCAAAGAAGTTTGGGCGAAAGTGTCACGAGATGATTGTTGCCGTCTCATTCAATCCTGTGGTAGAAGGTGTGCTGCAGTCATCGATAACAAAGGCATTTTCACTAAATAATAATGTTAGTCTGAATTTTTTTGTCTATATGAAGTTATTTACATTTTTGTTCACATTGTCCCACACTTTTGGCACTGTGATTTTGAGAAAAAAATTGACTCCACCATAAGTATTTTTCTATCCCAAGTATTAAGCTGAAATTTTATATCATTATTAACACTATAAGTGGCTACATTGAGTGTAAAAATTATTTAAATCCATTGGAAAATATTGCAGAAATGGTAAAAAAACTGAATTGTCCCACATTTTTGTCTGTTAGTGTATATAAAGCTAGCCGGTTAACTTGAAGTTAACATTATTAGTTATTTTTCAGGTACATCCTGTGCCCTGGGCTAAGATTTTTGCCTCTCCCCCAATGTGGGGCATTCTCTTCTCCCACTTTGGTCAGAACTGGGGATTTTACACCCTCCTGACAGAGATGCCAACTTACCTGAAGAACATTCTCCACTTCAACATAAAGCAGGTGAAAGAAACGTAGTATCCATTGGTGATAAGATGGAACATCTAGCCAGTATCCATTTGTAATTTGCTTAATGAAGAAATATGTTTTGCATATAGTATTTAGCATTTGTCTTCAATGGGTCTAGGAAAAGTTGCCACTGGAAAATTTATTGACAGCAATTTGACGAACAGAAAATTTGTTGCATTTTAATGAAGTGTTTTATGACAGTCAGATAAGACTTAAGAATTCTTGTGGTTAGTGAGACCTATGAAAATTAATTAGGCCACCCAGAATGTAGCCGGTGTATTATGCTTTCATGAGACGCGTGCTTTCTTGAGATTTGTGCATATTGGAGCCGGAGAGTTGATTGTGGGCGGAGCGTTATTTCTTTTATATCAAGTGTGTCACAATAACAAGAGGGATGAGTAGCTATGTGTGTACCTATTGGTCATGAATGTGAAGCAGAGTATGACTGTGGTGGCGGGGTACAACAAAAAATGTATATACAAGTTAACCAACACATCTCCAATGCTTGGTGTGTTTCAGAATGCTTTCCTGACATCTCTCCCCTACCTCGCAATGTGGCTGGTCTCTCTAGTGAGTGGTTACACTGCAGACCTCTTAATCAAGAATAAACTACTCACCACCACAACAACTCGCAAACTCTACAACTCTTTTGGTGAGTAACCACTTTGTGTAGTGAGTCACTACCCCAACATTTCAACTATTTTCCATTAATGACAATTGATAAGTAGCTACATGGATATAATTATTATCAAATGCTTGGACTGTTATTGTAACTATTCATTCATGCCATTGAGTGATCAAATAAATAATTAGACTATTTTTAATGACTGTACTAAAAAGTTAAATTCTATAAATATTTTGAATAAATGATGTGTCTCCTCAGCTGAATTCGGTGCCTCTATTTGCATCATCGCTGCGGGTTACTCCGGCTGCAACTCCCTCCTCATTATTAGTCTCCTCACAATGGGTGAGTAACTGTTAGCAGCCTAACCAGTCATATATTCTTCCTTACCAGTTCTCTATTCCTCAAACGCACATCAGCTTAACAAGTCCTCTATTCCTACAATATTATTGTTATTTTTTCTCACTCAGGCACTGGCATCACAGGGGCCCAATATGCTGGTGTCGCAGCCTCTCATCTCGACATTTCTCAGAACTTTGCAGGCACCATCATGGGTAAGATAGTCTCTACATTCAGCTCTAGTTACGTACAGGACTGCGGAGTCGGTATATAAAATGTACGACTCCGACTCCTTTAATTTGATATTTTCCGACTGACCGACTCCAATACTTGAATTTCCTCAACTCGAAGCTCCGAAAAGCAGTTTTATAGAAATTTTATAAGTAGCTACTATAGAGTGTTTCGACTATAAATATTGATTTAATTTTTAGCTCTGAGCAGTTATTATTCTAATAAGATATTTAACATGATGAACAACAAATGAAATGGTACTAAATTTATCTGACTGTATATATAATGGAGTCAGTACAGATTTTCGATTCTACTGCCCTGGTTACCTAGTCTATCCACTGTAGATACAGTTTAACTGTTTACTCTTTCTTTAGTTGTTTACATCTTTGTTCTTTACAGGTCTGACAAATGCGGTGGCTAACACCTCAGGATTCCTAGCGCCGCTCTTAGTCGGAACTTTGGTTAATGGAAACGTAAGTTGAGAAATCAGTCTATCCCAAATCCATCTTGGATTTACGAAAGGGAAGAATCTATTGTTTGTTTGATATTGAACTGAAATTTGTTACTCTTCATTGATTAAAATTTTACAAAAGTTCTGAAATAAAGATCGTAAAACTGGATTGATTTAGGATATAGCTATTAATCATAGGTTTGGGTCATTTGATTTCCGTACTACTTGATCCCAATTACATTTTCCTGTTTGCACATCAAGATAGTAGTAGCTATACATTTATTAATGTAGCTATATACTAGTTTTAAAATTCATTAGAAAAAATCTATGCAATAAGGGTGAAAATAGCTTAACATGGTAAAACCACCTTAACAATTAACATTACTTATTATTCAAATAATTAACAAAAAGATCTGTTAAGTTTTCTCTTTCAGACAAGGAATATTCTACCAAAAAAATAAATTGTGCTACCCCACTCTAATTACGACTCGCACTTATGAAAAGTAAATAAGTGTGGACTGTGGAGTAAACGTCTCACAATTATTTCTCCTGGTATAGAAAATATTTTAGGACTAACTTGGGTAATTTGGTTGGTCGTTTTCGTTAAGGTGTTTTCACCATCATTTGATCGTGCAGATGGGATAGATTGAAAACCCAATTTATTAGCTAATAATTAACACAATTTATTATCGTATCTTGATGGTGCTAACAGTATTAGTGAATAGTAACACATACATTTTGTCACTATCGAAGCTACCCTTGGTACAATCGCACCGCTAACCTACCCCTATGTGAATAGAGTAAGGCCGAAAAAAAATGACTGGGAGTCATATTTATATGACTTTTCATATTTTTATCATATTTTATGAGAATAAAGTCGCAAGAATCAATTGACCAGCAACCATTATTAATAGATAGCTAGATCTTGAATTTCATGAACATTTCTCGCTTGAAACATTTTTTTCTGCTAGGATTCTAAGGCAGATTCTATGCTAGCATGCAAAACGCCGCGTTTTCACTGCCTACTTTATGCCTCTTTCATTAATCACAGTTAAATGAATGGAAAGTAGTAAAAATACTAGTGTACATAGACTGCAAATTTGCTTTCCATCATTTTACCGTTATTAATTAGAGACGTAAACTGGACAGTGAAAACGTGGCATTTTATCTACTAGTATAGAATGTGCTTAAGACAAATACATTCAATAATATAAGTAACACTTTTTCTTCTCAAGGAGACGATAGAAAGATGGCGTATACTGTTCCTAATTGCCGGAGGAGTTATGACTCTTGGTAATATAATGTACCTGTTACTCTTTGAGGCGAAGATACAACACTGGGACAAGGTGCACTCTGATGATGGTGAGAATTACAAGGCATTTCTTCCTTTTCAACAGGTAATTTAAACTGAACGTTGGAGGTACTTTTAGGAGGTTTCGAATAGGAAAATTCATCGTCAAGAATAGGGATGAAAATCAACCTTGTTCCTGATGATGAATGGACAGCTTATATCCTCAAATAACTTCCAACGTTCAGTTTAACTCTCCTCTTGAAAATATTGACATCCCATTGAGTATAAGTTTTTACGATTAACCCTGGGACGGGCTTGTTCCGGAGGATATAAATGTTTACTTTTAAAACTTGACTTGAGTTGCTGCGATTCCGGGATTTTCATAGTCGTAAGACGTAGTTATTTATGTAAAATCAATGAAAGCTTATGCTACATATTTCGACCATATTTACTTATATGACATTTTACTACCATGAAGATTTACATTTTGATCTACACCAAAAGTTGTTAATATTCCTACAAGTGATGTCGAGAAACACGCTATAAAATAAATAAAATTCAAGCGATGTTTCTAGTGTGACGCGAAATTTAACGCAGCAGCGAAAGTACTTCACACACACTCCAACAACTTAATCAAAAATGATTTAAAACTAAATATTTCAAAAAATGTTGCATTATTTTCACCGATATTTATACAATATATAAATATGTCACAGTCAATGAAAGTCAGCGATGTTTCAGCAACTGAAGTCAATTAGTTTTTAAGTTAAACATCAATATTTATCATAACAGGACTAGCCTCTTAGGCCCACTGGTTGTTGTAGGGTCAAGTTTTTTATTTCTTTATTTTTTGTTGTTGCTGGCTCTATACTCTCTTTCTAATACAATTAAGCAAATCAAATACATTTCCATTCCTTTTCTTATGTAATCTTTTTCTTTTCAATAACTCTCCTTATTAAGGGGTTTCTTTACGATATAGTTATAAGTTGCTAGATATTGACTCTCTCTCTCTTTCAGATGACACACCTCCTCCAGCACCCGAAATACTCAGTCACGATTCTGTAACACCTTCACACAGCTGAAATAGTCTGCATAGGACTATTTCAGGAGACTATTTAGTCTCCATAGGACTATTTCAGGCTCAAGAATTAGGATTAAGAGAATTTCCATCACTACCGCTAATTAAATAATAGGATGAAACTAGAAAGAAATGGTACCTAACACTCAACTTAGACATTCCTTCAACATTCCTAATAGCTAATTAGGTTTTTATCATTAATACTCATGAATTAACTTCCAACAATTTAATTTTAGAATTTTAATTATTTATATTTAGCAAGGTAGTACTTTTATTTATTTATAATAGCCTGATTTTGGCCAGTATTAAATATTGTGTTCGCATATTATGATAGCTACAGCACTCGCATTTATGTTGAAAATGAAGGTTGTAGCTACTACGAAGTTTGTACGGGCTTTTTTTACGTTAAAATGACAAAATAATTGCAGCATTCATTAAATTTGAAGTCATTCACGTTGAAACGATCCGTTTACATATTGCAACATATTGCACTTTTATCGCGTGATTTGTATTCTTGAACAATGTACTCAATCAATTTTTTTTATATAATTATATTTATTTTGTTTTTAGATATGATGTGTAGCTAGTTATTAAATCATATTGTTTTGATTTTAGATCTGATGTGCAGTTACTAATTGTGTGATTTAATGGATAAAATATCTTGACCATGAGTGTCATTTTAGTTATATATTGTTACAGGACTCTGTAAATCTAATTAGAACATATCCTACCTCTTCCAAATTTGTATATTTTTTAAATGAATACCAATTTTCTATTTCAACCACCTTTTTATTAATTGACCCAGCACAAGAATAGAAATTTAAATGGTAAGAGGAGGAAGACTTGAGGTGAGTTCACACGATCAAAATTAATGAAAATATTTATACAACTAGATTACGCGCACTAGGTAGAGCGCTTACCTTCGCCACCGCTTTGACCCGTTCTCTCCCAAAATCAATTAAACTGGATAATGAACAATCGTCCCAACAAGTTTCATGCAATATGGTTCAATACTTTTTGAGTTATGAGTTATAAATGACCTTGACCTTTGACCAGATCATTCCCAAAATTCTACCATTTGGTTCCTGGACATCGTCCCATCAAATTTCAGACAATTTGGTAGATACTTTTTGAGTTAAGTTATAAAAGGCCTTGACCTTGATCTTTGACCCAAAATCTATCAAAATGGTTTCTGTATATTGAATAATCGTCCCACCAAATTTCAGGCAATTTGGTTGAACACTTTCTCAGTTATGCGAATAACAAGATGATAAATAAATAAATGCCGTCTAAAATATAACCTTTCCGCATTCTGCGATGGTAATAAGTAAATATTGTCAATAATATTGATCGTGTGAACTCGCCTTTACAGAAGCAAGTTCTGTGAAGGAAAATAACGCTCCCATTAAATGTATCCGTTTCCTACGGCTAATTTGGCCTGGCATACGTTCGCACCGGAGTGTAAAACAACAAATCCGCCATATGAACGCTCTTCCATGTCCAGCCGGATAAACTTTCGACAGGCAAAATTAGCCGTAGGAATCCAGGACGTGTAAAGGGACTTTAGGCCGTCTTACATGAACACATTGCATTTATTTTCTGTTACTTGATACTACAGATTCACTTTTCTGTGTAACTGCTTCTTCTAAGTCCCTTGTACTTCTTCAGATGACTTAAATGGTTTGGGCATTGCTCCCGCCTTTAGGGTGAGTTCCGATTTATTGAACGTTGCTACAATTCGATCATAGAGGAAAATAAATTATTTTGTTTGTAACGCTTTATTTTTTCTAATATGATCGATGATGTGGAACTGTTCAATAACAAGTAAGTTACCCTATCCATCACCCCAGGGGCTGGGGGCTCTATTTTCTCCCAGTTGGGGTTTTTGCACACCTCGGGTCCTTTGCTCCAAACAACAAAGTTACAGTTATAGGGTAAGTTCTGAGTAATAGAACTGTTCCACAATTTCGAACATATGAGAAAAATAATTATAAATTAATCTGTTAGCTATTTCAATTATAATCGTTTTCTTATGATCGGAATTGTGTACCTGTCCAATAACTCGTAGCTTACCTACTGAGAGATAGTAGCTACACAAAGATGTTAAATTGTTTGAGTTGTGAAGTTTCCGCTCGAACTTTACCAGTGAATTGTGAAAGCAAAATAAGGAGATTTTATAGAGCAAATTATCCCTAGAAAAAAAAAAAAAATTAGAGAGCAGACGGGCCTCAACTTGCTTGAAATTTTATAGTTAGAAGCTCGTTTAATTGTTCAACTTTCTGACCAAATATTGAAGGGATGTGTTCCAAATATTCCAATCTTATAAGTTATCTCTTCCTCCTACTTATTACCTTAGCAGATTGTGGAAGGTAATATTTTAACTGGCTTTTATGTATTACCTTATAAGGTTTTATTAGTGACGACATTTATTTATCATCTTGTTATTCGCATAACTGAGAAAGTATTCAACCAAATTGCCTGAAATTTGGTGAAACGATTGGTCCATGTCCAGTGAATTGACTTGCTGGTAGGCTTTTGGGAGCGACCCGGTCAAAGGTCAAGGTCATTTATAACTCAAAAATTATTGGACTTGGAACGATTAGTCACAATCCAGTCACCAGTTCCTTAGATTTTGGTAGCAAACGGATAAGCGGTGGCGGAGGTATGCGCTCTACCGAGTCCACGTAATCTAGTTTATTCATAGATTCACACTATGATGGCTACCAATGCTCTCTTGACAGACGTTGCAGTGCATCTTAGATTTCAGTCTTTCTTAGAAGGGCAAAAGTAACATCTCTTGCTGTATTTTCTGCTGAATAACACGATAGGGATGAAATTGTTCTGAAAATGATTGGGTGACGCAATAGCGGTTTTCTTTCACTCGGGCTTCAAAGGCTTGTCCGGTAACTAAAGATTTAAAACTGAATAGAACAAAACAGGTTGCATTATTGTCATTGATATATATATGATATTTACATACGTATGTCATAAACAATTCAATTAATATCACGGAATGTCAGCAACTCGAGTCAATTAGTTTTCTAATTATAAATTTACATTCCCACCAGAACAGGCCGGCGCCTTAGGTGTTCCAGAGTTGAATAATTATTGTAATTAGTTTAATTGTGTATGAAACTGGCACTTATTTTCCGTGTCTGACACACTGTTTTTAAGATGTTTAACAATATCACAGACTGCAGATCGCAGACCAAAAGATCTATTTTGATATATATAAGGTCTTGGATTACAAGGAAAAGTGTGTAAAATTCAATCATTAACCATGTTTTTATACTGTTTTTTCATTAAATCTATTATTCTCACCTCTGTGACACTCCCCGTACTCGTACACTGCATTGCTCTTTTAGACCCCATGTGGGATTCAACTGAATGTGACACATAACTGTGACGTACTCTCCTGCAGAATACATTCCCACTCTGTGATAGTCTCTAGTTTTTATTTACTTATTACTCATGTTAAAAGAAAGTTAGGCACATCAGAATGACTTCCAGAGGAGTGAAGAGGTATGGGGCGATAGAAGCTCCTGGAGGAGAAACCACCAGTGCACTGGAGGAGAACTGTGATGCTCTGTCTGGTGAAGACTCTGCCCTCCTCGTGGTGAATCAGCCTAAAGGTGATAAACTTATCTCTCTTCTTCTTTATTTCAGGTATCCATGATACCTTCAGGTTTCATGGATTATATCGTTATTCTTATATGACCAAAGATGTGAAATCGACCAATAATAGCAAATGAATTTTCAAGAGTATGATGACTTATTTCATCCCTCGCTAATAACCATCTACCTACTTTGTTGGGATGTTTGCAACCTTTTCGACTATTCATCACTAATATAGAGACAAAAGACAATCAATCAATGAAGCTGGTACATTCTACTTTCCCGGTAGATCATAGATATCTGGCTAATAGTGAGGTGCCTGTGTAACTTTGGTTACTAAATTTCGTTAGAGAAGAACTCCTCTATAGTGAATGTAAATTCCCGAGTAGGAGAACTACCCCGTATAGTGAACAATGTCCTTTATTCTTCCAGAAAATGGCCACTATTTTTCTAAAAACGTATGGCTATTCAAGGCAGACTATCGGGGTAACTAGTTAGTTCTCTTACTTGGGAATCTACATTCGCTACAAAGGAGTCCACTATAGAAGAGTTCTACTGTATCTTATTAACAGAGTGGCTAATCACCAATCAATATAACTCTCAACTACTACCATGTTGTGATAGTGAGATTGGTCTACTCTCTTTTCATCTTTCTCTTCTTCTCTCTTTTCATCTCTGTTCTCTGTTTCAGGAGGCTTTGGTATACGGCACCTCATTTCTTTTTTGGGTTTCCTCGGGTTCGCCAATGTGTACGCCATGCGAGTGAACCTCTCAGTGGCTATAGTGGTGATGGTGAACAACACTGCCATACCCCATGTCAACACAACATCTACTGACGTCTGCCCCTCCCCCTCCAACGGGTCAGTTCCATTTACCTCCCTCTTCTTCCAGTCCCTTTTCTTTTAACATAAACCATATGTCCCTTTGTTCAGAAAGAGACCTAATTAAATTCTCATAGTTCACATCTACCCTTATCTGTGCCTCTTCATTTCACTCATCCTGTCTTGTTCTTCAGGTCCTCAGACAGCAACACGGACGGTCCCTTCGATTGGGATGAGAGAGAGCAGGGCCTCATCCTGGGCTCCTTTTTCTGGGGGTACATCATCACCAATGTGATTGGTGGGCGACTGGCTGAGACTGTAGGAGGCAGACTGGTTATGGGTGGGACTTCTTTAGACTTAATCTTCATTTGTCTAGTTTGGAGTAGGTAAGTTGCATGTTTTCGGACAGTTTCACAATTTCAAACATAATAGAAAAATGTGTAGTTATAGCTGAATAATTTGACATTTTAGCCATATTTAATTTTATCCATGATCATGGATAAAATTGAATATAACCAATTAAAAAGTCAAATTATTTATTTTTTCTCATATAATCGAAAATGTGTAACTGTCCAATAACTCGTAACTTACTCTACTTCATATCACACCCAATCCACATTTGAATGTTACTCTGAGGTTGTATAAGAGTCTTTCTCCAGGTATTGGTGTACTGGGTACTGCAGTGCTCACCATGGTGACGCCCCTCTTTGCCTACTGGAGTGTGTACGCCTTCATTGCCATCAGGGTACTCGAGGGAATGTTCGAGGTGACACTTCTAAACATTCCTAGGCTCTATTCTTATATTCTTCTCATGACTCTAACTCCACTTATTGTAACAGGGCGTAACTTTCCCCGCCATGTCCTCCCTTCTCTCCCGGTGGATTCCGCCCAACGAGAGGAGTAGCATCGTAGCCATTGTGTACGCTGGTGCATTGTTTGGTAACTATCATGAGACTCAATTAACTCTTATTAGATATCAGGGATAACAATGTATTACTGTTGTTTTCTGTCCTGTTTGCAGGTACTGTCGTGTCTTTCCCTCTGTCTGGAGTGCTCTGTGACTCTGATTTCTTAGGGGGATGGCCCTCTGTCTTCTATATATTTGGACTGAGTGGATTGGTAATGATGCATGCAATACTCTCTCAATAAAACAATGGAAAAGTGTCTATTTGTGTCACTCTGATGCAACAATCTGTCAGTAATAATAAATTAATAATACAATGAGAAAATGTTGACTAACCTTATTTGTGTTTTGTTTAGGTTTGGAGTTTGTTGTGGTTCTGGTTAGCTGCAGATTGTCCTGATGAACAGAGATACATCAGCAGCAGAGAAGTGTTGTACATCTCTAACGCTCTGCAGAGAAACGATGGAGTATTTTACAAGGTGAGGGTAAAATCTGAGTCTAGGGTGCCAACCGTGGAGAAATTTTCTTTAACGTTGGGTCTTCTGTGTTATCCACTCAGTATGGAGTTAGGTTACAGAGTTTAGGTTAGTTAGGCTTTATAAGATGACCTGGAATATACCAAAAGCTCCCTAATCTTAAGTTAGCATCAGTAAACCCATAGTTATCACTAGATCTCTAAAAAGTGAGTTAGACTAAATCTTCTTTTCAAGAGGATAGCTAATTATAATCTAAACGTTGAAAGTGTATTTACGATTTAAGCTTTCGAATAGTAAGATATCTATTCATCGCCAGGAACAGGGGTGTAAAACCTTTTTCCTGATTATGAATAAATATATTCGAAAGCTTGAATCCTTAATTATCTTCAACGTTGAGATTATAATTACCCCTATGAAAATATGGTAACTCCTTTGAATATAGATCTTTTCAAACTAAATCTTGTTCTAAGAATGATTTGCTCTTCTCAAGCTCTAAGTAGGTAGGTCAGCCAGTGAGTTTAACGCATCTTATATTGCCTCATGCGTAAGAAATTAGTCTTTTATAACTATAGCTATAGCCAATTAACTTGAACCTAACGTTATAATCTCTTTTTTAGGTACATACTGTGCCCTGGGCTAAGATTTTTAAATCTCCCCCAATGTGGGGCATTCTCTTCTCCCACTTTAGCCAGACCTGGGGCTTTTACACCCTCCTGACAGAGATGCCAACTTACATGAAGAACATTCTCCACTTCAACATAAAGCAGGTACGAGAGACGATTTAACATCTAGGCAATATTTATTGGTGATTAGATGTAAAAAGGCGGTATTCATTGGTGATTAGATGTAACAAGGCGGTATTCATTGGTGATTAGATGTAACAAGGCGGTATTCATTGGTGATTAGATGTAACAAGGCATTATTCATTGGTAATTTGTTTAGTCAATTTTGTCAATAAATTTTCCGGACCCCGTCTTCTGTAGCATTCAGAATTAGATAAAATATATTAGAAAATCACAGTTCTGAAATAAGTCGAGAAGTAATTAGTCTAGGTATCATTTGCACGGAGCAATAAAGGTTAGAATTCTTGTTGTTAGTTGAGGCCTATGAAAATTAGTTGGACCACCCAAACTATTGACGGTTTTTTTTTTGCTTTTATGAGTTCCGGTGAGAACTCATGGTATATAAGACCTGGATAAATTAGACATAGTGTTCAATTAGTAGTTCAGTCAGTTTCAGTAGTTAGTAGTAACAGCTCAGTCCATTACAGATATTGGCAAGGCCAATCTCTGGTTTGCTCTCATATTAGTCTGTAATGCTGTACTTCAAGTTAACCATTTAAAAACTGGATCTTCGACATCATCATCATATACGCCAATGTATATATATATATACAAGTTATAGCTACCACAATATCTTAATTGGTGGAGTTTCAGAATGCTTTCCTGACATCTCTCCCCTACCTCGCAATGTGGCTGGTCTCTCTAGTGAGTGGTTACACTGCAGACCTCTTCATCAAGAGTAATCGACTCACCACCACCACAACTCGCAAACTCTACAACTCGGTTGGTGAGTTACTACTACCTTCAGTAGCGAGTACTCCTTCTGTATTGAGTCACCACTTTCAGAAGTGATTCGCAACAATAACATTGCAACTTTTAGCAATCAATGATAATTGATAACATCATCTATTCGCCCCTACAATGATGTTCTATTTACATTCTCTACATCTGCAAGATATAAAATACTTCAAATTAAACTCAACATATTAAAAAAATGTAACTAGACATGTATTTAGTCGAAGTTTTTTCATCTAGTAGTCAAGATGATATCGACGCTAAATAGGAAAATATGTATTGTCAAAAATGATTTCTATTATAATAAAATATTCATAGTAGCATATTTTCCTTCTAAGAATTAGGTAGATAAAGAACAGGCCAAAGATGCACATATTACATGGACATGATTATTAGCTAGCTATTAATTTTTGGTCTGTGATTGTACCTATTCACTCTTGCCATTGAGTGATCATATAAATCATTACTCTCTTATTGACTTTACTAAAAAGTTAAATGCTCTAAATTTAATCAATGAATGATGTATTGTCTCCTCAGGTCAATTTGGTGCCTCTATTTGCATCATCGCTGCGGGTTACTCCGGCTGCAACTCCCTCCTCATTATTAGTCTCCTCACAATTGGTGAATAACTGTTAGCATCCTAACCAGTCATATATTCTTCTTCACCAGTCCTCTAAACCACTCCTCTATTCTTCTTCACCAGTCTTCTATTCCTCTATTCTTCTTCACCACTCTTCTATTCTTCTTCCCCACTCCTCTATTCTTCTTCACCACTCCTCTATTCCTCCAACCACTCATTTATTGTTGAAGTTACTCCTTCTCTCAGGCACTGGCATCACAGGGGCCCAATATGCTGGTGTCGGAGCCTCTCATCTCGACATTTCTCAGAACTTTGCAGGCACCATCATGGGTAAGATAGTCTCTACGGACTGCTAATCTATACATTGAAGATACGGTTTCTCTTCCTGTAGCTGTTCAGATCTTTATTCTTCACAGGCCTGACCAATTCCGTGGCGAACACATCAGGATTCCTAACGCCGCTCTTAGTCGGAACTTTGGTTAATGGACACGTAAGTTGAGATATTCTTCCACAAAAACCCTTTTGGATATAAAACAGTGTAAATCTATTGCTCTGTTAAATATTTGACTAAAATTTGTTCCTTTTCACGTCATGAAAATTTTAATAGTTATGAAGGTTGTACAACTAGATTGATATTCGTAGCTATTAGGTCATTTGATTCTCATAACATTTATTACCGTGTAAATATTAGTTAGCTACATAGCATATAGCTAATAGGAATATGTATGCACCTTGCATTGATTAAATTCTTTAAAAGATCTAAGCAATAGCCAATAAGGGTTAAATAAGCTTAACAATAACATAATTTATACTTCAAATAATTAATTAAATACTCTCTTCCCTCTAATTACAACTAGCACTTATGACAAGTAGAGTGTGGATGTATTTCTTTTAGCTGTTTCACCTGGTAGCTATAGAAGATATTTTAGGAGTAGCTAACTTTGTTAATTTGTTGACCGTTTTCAGTTTAAGCTATTTTCGTCATCACTATTACAAACATTATAATCATGCAGGTGGGTTAGATAAAAACCAATTTATTAGCTATTTTTAAACACAAATATCTCGCTCGGAAATATTTTTTTACTAGGGTAGTAAAACTATAACAGTTACTCCTTTTCTTCTCAAGGAGACGATAGAAAGATGGCGTATACTGTTCCTAATTGCCGGAGGAGTTATGACTCTTGGTAATATAATATACCTATTACTCTTTGAAGCGAAGATACAACACTGGGACAAGGTGCACACTGATGATGGTGAGATAGTTTTCTTTTTTCAAGAGGTAGCGAATTTAAAGGCTTCAAATTGCAAGATTTATCCATTCAGGAATGAAAATCATTCTTTAATAGACGTCTGTTAAGACTCTTTCTAATAACCTTTTCTCAGTTTAAATCACTTGAAAATGCTGAATTTCCGTTGAAACCGAGTATAAATCTTTATAATCAAGGGGTTTCCCTCTAATATAGGGTAAATTACGAATTATCGGTCAGTTTCACATCTGTGGTCATATAAGAAAAAATTATATTATAATTGTTCTTTAGTTTTTATTGGTATCCATGGTACCTGCAGGTATCATGGATACCAATTAAAATATAAACTAAATAACAATTATAATATCATTTTTTCTTTCATGACCGAAGATGTGAAACTGACCAATAATTCGTAATTTACCCTAGTCATATATGGCTAGATTCTGACTCTCTCTCTTTCAGATGACACACCTCCTTCAGCACCCGAAATACTCAGTCACGATTCTGTAACACCTTCACACAGCTGAAATAGTCTGCATAGGACTATTTCAGGAGACTATTTAGTCTCCATAGGACTATTTCAGGCTCAAGAATTAGGATTAAGAGAATTTCCATCACTACCGCTAATTAAATAATAGGATGAAACTAGAAAGAAATGGTACCTAACACTCAACTTAGACATTCCTTCAACATTCCTAATAGCTAATTAGGTTTTTATCATTAATACTCATGAATTAACTTCCAACAATTTAATTTTTAGTTTTAATATTTATATTTAGCTAAGCAATACTTTTTATTTATTTATAATAGCCTTATTTTGGCCAGTATTAAATAATGTGTTCGCATATTATGATCGCTAAATCACTCGTATTTATGTTGAAAATGAAGGTTGTAGCTACTACGAAGGTTGTGCGGGCTTTTTTTACATTAAGAGTTGCATTCATTAAATTTGAAGTTATTTACGTTAAAAGGATCCACATTGCAATTTTACCGCGTGATTTTTATTCTTGAACAATGTACTCAATGAATATTTTTTATATAATTATATTTCTTTTGTTTTTAGATATGATGTGTAGTTATTAAATTATATTGCTTTGATTTTAGATCTGATGTGTAGTTATTAAATTATATTGCTTTGATTTTAGATCTGATGTGTAGTTATTAAATTATATTGCTTTGATTTTAGATCTGATGTGTAGTTATTAAATTATATTGCTTTGATTTTAGATCTGATGTGTAGTTATTAAATTATATTGTTTTGATTTTAGATCTGATGTGTAGTTATTAAATTATATTGCTTTGATTTTAGATCTGATGTGTAGTTATTAAATTATATTGCTTTGATTTTAGATCTGATGTGTAGTTATTAAATTATATTGTTTTGATTTTAGATCTGATGTGTAGTTATTAAATTATATTGCTTTGATTTTAGATCTGATGTGTAGTTATTAAATTATATTGCTTTGATTTTAGATCTGATGTGCAGTTATTAAATTATATTGTTTTGATTTTAGATCTGATGTGCAGTTATTAAATTATATTGTTTTGATTTTAGATCTGATGTGCAGTTATTAAATTATATTGTTTTGATTTTAGATCTGAAGTGCAATTACTAAATGTGTGATTTAATGGATAAAATATATTGTCCATGAGTGTCATTTTAGTTATATATTGTTACATCTAATTTGAACATATGTTACCTCTTCCAAATTTGTATATTTTATTAAATGAATATCAATTTTCTATTTTTCAATCACCTTTTTTATTCGTTGACCCAGCACATGAATAGAAATTTTAATTGTAAGAGGAAGACTTACAGAAGCAAGTGTAACTAAATACAATAAAGCTTCCTACTGTTAATTCGCACTGGAGTGTAAAATAACAAATCCGCCGTATAAACGCTCATCCATATCCAGCCGGATGAAATTTTGGCAGGCAAAATTAACCGTAAGAATCCAGGACGTGTAAAGGGGGATTTAGGCCTCAGGACAATGGGGCAGGGACTTGCCATCATGATTTTAAACCCCTAGTCTGATACGTCAGACTTCATCTTAAATTACCATTCATATGATATCAAATAAGGAAAATGAAAGCCTTCTTGCCAATTTCCTGTGTACAATATCTATATTTAACTCTAATGTGTAAAACGTACAAACGGTTTATATTTACTAAAGTAACAAGTATTGATGTAGCTAGTTACTAAAACAGTGATTTACAATGCAAGGAGTAAAATCTGAGGAAACTCTCCAGAGTTATAAAATTTATTGATAAAGAATGAATCATTCATTGTTAATTGAAGAAAAACAGAAAATTAGCATTACACTATTCTCATCAGATAGTAAGACATCTAAATACAGTTATAGGAATGTAATGGAGTAGTCTAATGGATGCAAAACAATTGGAGATAGCTAATATTAGACACTAAAATTAACATAAAGTAAATGAAGGTAAAGCAAAATAAACACGAAGCAGAACAGAAAGTAATGCTATCTTCTAGAAGTAGCTACCCAGCTTCTGATATTTGAGTGATAAATTCAGAGAAATATGACTTCAACAATGGAAATTAAGTTATGAGTTTGATATAGTGAGTAGTAACAATCTTGGGCTTAATGAGACATAATTAAAGAGATAGCCATTAAAAGAGCTGAGCTCTGTCATAAAGGACAAAGTAACTCGTAGAAAAATCAGCAATAGCTTGGTATTGAATATAAATTCAGAAAACATAACTGATTTTTATTTCGAAATAGCTAGATACTGAATATATTGTTTGAGTGTTGTTTGAATATACAAACTAATAAAAAATGTTTTTAATAGTTAACATTGTGACCAATCAAAATTTCCGAGGTAATAGTCACTAGTAGACAGTTACTGCAAGGTGTAGTCACCAGAGTTACTGCAGGGTGTAGTCACCAGAGTTACTGCAGGGTGTAGTCACCAGAGTTACTGCAAGGTGTAGTCACCAGAGTTACTGTAGGGTGTAGTCACCAGAGTTACTGCAGGGTGTAGTCACCAGAGTTACTGCAGGGTGTAGTCACTAGAATTAGCCTCCCCTCTCAGTATTCCACTCAACACAAACTCGGTACTCACTATTGGAATCTTCAGCTTCTTGAATTTAGACCAAAGATGTTTGTCTTCCTCACAAGTCACACATATAATGTTAGGATAATATTTTCTAGGTTGGGTAGTGAGGAAATCACCCCCACCCGCTGAAATCAGTTCTCTCATTTGGTCGGGATCTGGTCTCACATTGTCGGTAGTGTAAATGCTTTTTTCATGGAATACTCGGAACCCTTCTTTGGATTTCACCAATGTTTTCTTGAGATCAAAATTGAATTTCTTCTGCAGCTGTTTATCCTTTAGAATGTATTGCCAGGGGTCAGGAAAAGATCCAAACATCTGTGCCGCCCTAAGCCACTCCACTGTGACTACAGGGATGCCTGTGGCAACACATGACATCAGTTTCACAGTTCTCTTGCAGTTGATGGCAATGAGAATGGTACAGGCATTTACACTGTCCACAATACTACCGCCGAGTCTGCTGATCATCTTAGTCTGGTCATTTGTCGGCATGAGACCTGTGAACAAAATCTGTGGCTTTGAGTACCCTTTAGAGTGTCGGAAGTTTGGCGAGGACTCGATTGCTGTGAGTCTTCTTGATTTACGATGATCAGCAGTAGATTTTGATGGAGTAGAAATGGTGAAACCCGTGGCTCGAGAAACGAAACTTTCGTCACTGTCACTGGGCGTCTCATTCTCTGGAATAGTCGGAGCAACTTTTTGCCTTTTATTTTGATTACCTTTGAAAGTGGACGTTTTACGTTTATCACGCATTTCACTTGCAGCTTGAGCTACATTGATTGTTATTTCTTCATCTACAACTATTTTTTTATTACTGTTTTTGTTGGTTGCAGTGTTGATGGTCTTCGGCAATTTATTTTTTCTCTCATCTGAATCATCTTCTTTATCATTTTGACGAGTTCTCTTACGAGACATTAAAGTTGTATTGCTGGAAGAAGCTTCAGGAATAACTTCTTCACTATGGATCAAACTAGAATCTCTAGATGTTGATGGAACTTCATTACAATCTATAGTTGCAGAAGACAGAGGGTTGTTCTTTCTAGGTCTTCCTCTTTTAGGTTTACTTTTTTGAATTGAGAGAGAACTGCCGCCAATCTGAACTGAAGGTGAAGTGAGCGATTCACAATTTTTGCTAGACCGAGTAGATGAACTACCCTTACCCAAAGAGCTTCTTGTTGAAGGAACAATGCTAGGTCTGCATCTATTGCTTCGTGTAGCTCGAGCCTTTTTTGTTTCAGTTGCAAGACTTTCCGATGACTGAGGAGTTTCAGTTGTATCAATAATAGATCGTAATTTTAGAGAATTGTCTGTATTTAGTTCCTTTTTAACAGCAGTTTTTGCTGGAATAACCAGAGGAGATATTTGAAGCTGCGATTTAGAGGATTGTGATTTACTCATTTCCTTGGTAGGAGAAAACCGTTTTGGTTGTCTAACAATACGTGAGCTGTTGCGAGTAGACTTATTTTTACTCACATCATTAGGTACAAGCGGTATACATTCTTGCCGAATTGTACATTTGGATAAAATGACAACAGGAGAGTCTGAATGACGTTCATAATTTTCTTTAGATCGAGATTGAGTTACGGATTTCAAATGAGACTGAATAACAGAATCCAAATGTGACTGAATTTCAGATTCAGGTTGTGACTGAGTTACAGATCCTGACCGTGACTGGGTTATAGATCGTGATCGTGACTGGGTTACAGATCCTGATTGTAACTGAGTTACAGATCCCGATTTTGACTGAGTCACAGAATCTGATTTTGACTGCGTTACAGAATCTGATTTTGACTGAGGCACAGAATCTGATTTTGACTGAGGCACAGAATCCGATTTTGACTGAGTCACAGAATCCGATTTTGACTGAGTCACAGAATCCGATTTTGACTGAGTCACAGATTCCGATTTTGACTGAGTCACAGATTCCGATTTTGACTGAGTCACAGATTCCGATTTTGACTGAGTCACAGATTCCGATTTTGACTGAGTCACAGAATCCGATTTTGACTGAGTCACAGATTCGGATTTTGACTGACGCATTTTTGTTTCCTCAATTAGTACAGCTTTAGATTGTGAAGGTTTCTCATTTTCAGTACTTCGTGGAGTATTTACAGTGTTCAAATGTACTTGAGAATCTTTTTCTTTAGATTTCATTTTAATAACGGATTTTGATAACTCTGATGTATCATTTTCGTCCGAATTAGTATCATCTATGGTTAACCTTTTTCGGACTTTACTCAAAACAAGTGCATCCTTTTCCAATCCCTTAGTTACGTTATAATTTACAGGCTCCTTGTTATTAGCAGACTTTGGAGTTGTAGATTTGTGCTTAGGGTTAGTCACTGTAGGTAGCTTGCTAACCCATTCCGGTGATTTGACATGTCTGGAACTTCTTCTGGTAGTCATTTTGCTTTTACCAGGATTTTCGGTCTGTATTGGCGTGCTTCCACTTTTATTTGATTTAGAACATTTTTTCACGTCAGTCTTCGTTGAATGAATAGATTTTAGACTAGTAGTAGCAGTGTTTATGTTTAATCTAGTCAATTGAACTTTAAGACCTTTCCTTTTTTCGTTACAATTAGGTCCTTTTTCTCTTACAGCATGTCTTTCATCTTCATCAGAATCTTGATCACTGTTACTCATGCTGAATAAAGCAGGGGAGCGTTGTTCAGTGTCGCTTTCGCTTGAAGATTCATCAACTATATCTATAAAACTTCTACCAAGTTTACCTGTAGGCGTACTAGTTTTCTCTGGTTTAGTCTGTTCTTTGCCTTGATTCATATACTCACTGTCTGAAACAAACGTTATATCTTCACAAGAAACATCCATTAGATTTTCATCTTTTTCATTATTAGTACTTTTGGTGTCGTAATTAAAAACGAAAGAATTTATCTGAGAAGATTCTTTGCCAACGGATGGTGCAGCGCAGGAGCTTGTGACTACAGGCAATGGATCTTCTGCTACACCATCAACAGATTCATCATTAATTTCAAGTGATTTATTCTTACATTCCTGCTCTGTATTTGTCATTTCTGAATTTTTCACTGAACTCGTTTGCGATAAATTGATATCGTGTGACCTATCTTCTTTATCTACAAAATTAGTAGACCTCATTTCAAACGAATTTAAATCAGTGAAGAGAGTGTCAGAAGCAACAGAGCTACAATCACTTTCATTTTCTTCATCAAGTTTAGATGAGTCATCTACAGTTGGATCAGGCAGAGATGCAACTCTGTCTATTACATTGGATACAGCTGGAAGGTTTTCATCATTGGTGTTTCGAGTAGAATCATCATTTATGAATTTTTGAGTGAGGTCCTCATCATTGATGAAATTTTGAGTAAGTTCCTCATCATTGATGAAGTTTTGAGTAAGATCAACTTCGTCTGTTACATTTTCTGCTTTGGAACCAGTCTCGTCAGCTTCAATACCAGTGTTATTTGAACAATTAATAGAATTCTTATCTTCAATATTGTCATGGGTATTTGAGGTAGTTTTAGAAGTTGAAGAGGTCGATTCAATGGAATCCATGGATGAGTTTAATCTGAGTTTTGCAGAAGAACTTGAACTAGTATCTTGAATGTTAGAAATTCTGTTTTCTACAAACGGTTGTGTTTGCATATCACTAAAGCTGTCATTTCTTGATACATCCTTGGATGATTCTGGAGCCTGTGATTTGTTCTCAAAAAAAGGCTGCGTTTGCAAATCACTGAAGCTGTCAATGATTGAAGCATTCTTTGAAGATTCTTGAGCTTGTGATTTGTTCTCGATAAAAGGCTGCGTTTGCATATCGCTAAAACTGTCAATGTTTGCAGATTCCGGAGCCTGTGATTTTTTCTCGACAAAAGGCTGCGTTTGCATATCACTGAAGCTGTCAATGATTGAAGCATTCTTTGAAGATTCTTGAGCTTGTGATTTGTTCTCGATAAAAGGCTGCGTTTGCATATTGCTAAAGCTTTCATTGTTGGATACATCCTTGGATGATTCTGGAGCCTGTGATTTGTTCTCGACAAAAGGCTGTGTTTGCATATCGCTAAAGCTGTCATTGTTTGCAGATTCCGGAGTCTGTGACTTGTTCTCGACAAAAGGCTGCGTTTGCATATCGCTAAAGCTTTCATTGTTGGATACATCCTTGGATGATTCCGGAACCTGTGATTTTTTCTCGACAAAAGGCTGAGTTTGCATATCGCTAAGGCTATCATTATTTGAAGATTCTTGAGCCTGTGATTTGTTCTCGACAAAAGGCTGGGTTTGCATATCGCTAAAGCTGTCATTGTTTAAAGATTCTGGAGCCTGTGATTTGTTCTCGACAAAAGGCTGGGTTTGCATATCGCTAAAGCTGTCATTGTTTGAAGATTCTGGAGCCTGTGATTTGTTCTCGACAAAAGGTTGAGTTTGCATATCGCTAAAGCTGTCATTGTTTGAAGATTCTGGAGCCTGTGATTTGTTCTCGACAAAAGGCTGAGTTTGCATATCGCTAAAGCTGTCATTGTTTGAAGATTCTGGAGCCTGTGATTTGTTCTCGACAAAAGGCTGAGTTTGCATATCGCTAAAGCTGTCATTGTTTGAAGATTCTGGAGCCTGTGATTTGTTCTCGACAAAAGGCTGAGTTTGCATATCACTCAAACTTTCATTTGAAACATCACACAGAAGTTCACAAGGGAGTGTAGAACCTATCTCTTTCCTACTATCACAGTTTCTCTTGATTGGAGATGTTGATAATCCTGATTGCTTAGTACTAGTGCTTGGACTCGCAGCAGAAAATGTTTTTGGTCTCTCCTCTGTCATCACCTGCGTTTCAATGAAATAAATGCTCTCGTCTCCTTGTGGTTCTAGGGAAGTGTTTAGGTTTTTTCTTAGTACACTGCTGGAATTTCTTAATGGAGTTCCAAATGGTTTCTTAAAAACTGCTGAACCAGGTGATTGGCTATTGTCGTTCTCATTGGAAGAGTTGAATGCACTGATTATATCTTGAGTTGTCTCATTTTCTAAAAGAGAGTCCTCTTTTTCAAATGCCGAGATCACATCCTGAGTAGACTCTATCAAATCATCATTGAAACAGCTCAATTCGTTTGGTCCGTCAGAACAGAACTTTTGAGTTTGCAAATCATGTATGTCATCTGCTGTACCATCATTACTATCCAAAGGAGTTACTTGAGTTTGCAGTAATGATATATCCTTAATTCCATCTTCTTCTTTATCACTAGTTATATCCGGCATATCCTCCTCAAGATCAGTGCTAACATCCGAGTTATATCCATCCTTTTGAATTTGTTCTTGGGATTTGTTAACTGCGTTACTGAATATGCTCTTGTTTTCTTTATCAGTGTGAGCTTCAAATGAATTTTCATTGGAGAACACGGATTCGTCAATATTCTGAAAGAATAGTTTAAACTGTATAAATTGAACATAATGTTTGAAAATTTAAGAATATTTATGTACCTGCAATGATATCAAAGATTTTTTCTTATTACTGGCAGACAGTCTTCTTCAGGCTACGGTTACTATGGATGCATATTCGAGTGATTTTTCGCACTGACGACTTCGGATAAAAATCAAATTAAAACTTTCCAATGAGTGGTTACAGTGGCAGAGATTTAGTAGTCAGAATGCTTACGAAGTCGTCAGAATATGTACGAGTTTGTCAGAATACGTACGAAGTCGTCAGAAAAATTTCAGCGTTCAAGAAAGTTGGATTTTTTCATGCAAATGGCGATTGCTCTCGTTAATTTCAGTGTTTGATTCTCCTTTTCGATTGCTATCACTGTTTACCCATGCCTTTAAGAAATATATTATTTGATACTATCAGGAACAATACAGATATTATTTAATTATGTATAATATATATATTTGTTTATATAAAGGCTTGAATTTGTTATTACTTTGTACAATTTTTATTTTCGATAAAATTGAATACACTTGAATATTTATAGTTAAAATATAAAAATGTTTTCATTATTTTTCCATCTAGGTTTTCTAAAATTTTGTGCAAAAAAAAATTATTATCAAAGTAACGCAATGTCTTTAATTTAAGAGGCACACAGGTGGTGTACATTACCTCAAAAACCATAGTTTAAAACAAAATAACAATTGGGCAGAAACATACTGATGATCAGAAAGCGCACACAGTGTAACCACCTCGCAATGACAATCAGTTCTGAAGATATCGTCAGTGAACGAAATCGAAGACGAATCCATAGTAATCGTACCCTAAGTAGAGTCAATATATTTCACGAGGTTTTTCGAACAGCAGCCAAAACCCATAAATGAGTGTAATTGTGTTGCAATTTTAACAAGAGCAGTAGCTAGCTAATGCATTATATTTCATTTATTGTAAGGCATTTATAAAGGATGAATTGCTCCATGATGTAGCTATATTGTTACATTTAATCTATTTTTTATCACTTTTAATAAAGTAAAATTTATTAGTAGTAGGTAAGTTTTAAAAAAAAGAATTTCATTTTAAGCAAAATTTTCTCTTTCATAGAATTTTCATATGGTAGCTATAAACAGATTATATATAGCTAGCTATATATTTTAACTTTAAGTTTTTATAAACCAGTGCTAATAGTTTTCCACTCACTGAATAGCCTCAATAGTTAGTGAAATCATTTCAGAGAGATTATTAAGGGTGGTCACTGGAGAAAATTTTTCCCTATATAGCTACTAACACAGTGTGTATTTGTCTGTGGGTTGGTTCGTTGCAAGAAAAATGTCCCGCTCTAAAATTTAATATAAATAATTTTCTTATATAGCTAGCTATATTTTTTTCATATAGCTACCTATATATTTTGTTCATATTTATATTTTTTCTTTTACTATTGCTATCTCGTCAATTTTAATAGGAAGTACACTAGTAACTATATAAAAGTTTAATATTAGATTGGTATATATTTCTGTAATTGTAAAATTGCTGCCAAGAACTTTTAATGTTTTTATAATTAATGGAAATAAAGCTGAGATTACATTAGCTATTCTTTAAATTTAAATTATCTGTTTCATAATCAAGTCCTAGCTAATTCTTATTCTTGTGAGTCAGTTACTATTTAAATAATTAAAGAAAATCTCCTTCAAAATGTTTCATCGTTATTAGTGTTAGGAATGATGAGAATGTGCCTGATGATAGTGTCATTATTGTAATACTTGTCCTACATTGGCACCGATGTACTATAGCTACTTGTCCTATAATGCCACCAGTGTCCTAATTTTGGTATTTGTCCTATAGTGCCACCAGTGACCTAATTGTGGTATTTGCCCTACATTGACACCTGTGTCCCATATTGTAGTTGCTACTAGTCCTATACCACTAGTGTCCTAAATCATAATTGTGTATCTAACGTTACCTGCGGGTGGCAGAGAGGTGACATCTGGTGGTGGAGTTTAGAGAACCGCTGACTTGGTGTTTCAGGCGCCAATGGAGTACTCACAGCTGGAAAGGAGAACAAAGATATTAACTACAATTATCAGACAAACACTCTGCAGTATTTTATTGTATATTATAGATGTATTTAACTAAATTGTAAACGAATCAAAGCCATAGAATAATTTGAAAAATCATACACCAGATTACTGAAAATGATCAAGAAAAGACTTCTTTCTTTTCTTCAGCAGATGAAACATGAGGTTTTCTATTTTTTTATACTTATTAATACATGGAAGCTTAAAGGTCCTCTCCAGGCTCCGGGGAAAAAATGAGTTTATCACATAATATTATAGAACTAAGGTCTACGATCATTATTCTGCAAACCGCATACAATTCGATTCAGTATATATTTTATAATTTGTTTTTAAAGTTTTTTAATACTCTGTGAGCAACAATTGAGCGAATCACTAATCTGATGCTCAAGAAGAAGATTGTGCACTCTTTGTTTTGATTACAAATTTGAATTTTATAAACAAACTATGCGTTTTCAGCCTATATTTTATATATGAATTGTTTCCTAAAGTATATAAACGTTTCTATAATAAGTTTATCCAATTTTATACCTTTACACGAATATTAAATGGATTTATTAAACCTAATACCTAGTTGACAATCAAAACAAATGGTGTACATTCTTTTTCTTCAGTCCGAAAATTTCTAAAATTAGTAAGTCGGAAGTAGAATAGGTTTTGTACAGTTTAGATTATAAAAATCTTAAAAAGCATATAAAATTAAAAATATGCTACCAAATTCGATGCGGTTTGCAGCAAAATGATAAGAAACATTAGCCTCGTTGAATAAGGCAATAAAAATATTTGCTTGGAGGGGACCTTTAAAAGACGCTTTTGGGATAATAATATTCATCCATAGGCCGTGCGCACACAAAAAGAAAGCTAGTTCTTGCGTACACAAAGGAGAGTGAAAAAAAAACCCATTACAGTGAAGGATATTAAATATATTCTATTTGAATTAAAGTCAAATTGAAGTGTGCATACAGAATTAACTAGTATCTTTGAATGCATAATCACATCCAGTGTTAAAGGTCCCCTCCATGTAAATATTTTTATTGCTTTATTCAAACAGGCTAATGTTCCTTATCATTTTGCTGCAAACCGCATCAAATTTGGTAGCGTATTTTTAATTTTATATGCTTTTAAAGATTTTTAAAATCAAAACTCTACAAAACCTATTTTACTTCCGACTTACTAATTTAAGAAATTTTCAGCCTGTAGAAAAAGAATATACACCATTTGTTTTGATTGTCAACTAGGTATTAGGTTTAATAAATCCATTTAATATTCGTGTAAAGGTATAAAATTGAATGAACTTATAATAGAAACGTTTATATACTTTAGGAAACAATTAATATCTAAAATAATTTAAATAAAGGCCGAAAACGCATGGTTTGTTTATAAAATTCAAATTTGTAATCAAAACAAAGAGTGTACAATCTTCTTGAGCATCAGATTAGTGATTCGCTCAATTGTTGCTCACTGAGTATTAAAAAAATTTAAAAGCAAATTCCCAATTGCATGCAGTTTGCAGAATAATGATCGTAATCCTCAGTTCTATTATATTATGTAATAAACTCATTTTTTTCCCGGAGCCTGGAGAGGACCTTTAAGAGTTCCACATCCATAGCAGAGCGTGTCTAATGTAACACCAACCCGTGTTAAATCTGACAGCACACTAAAGTACTCAACTTGAAGAGAGATTGGCAAGAAGTGATCTGAGAGGCGAGTTCTACCTTTGACTATCTAGCAATCTTTCTTTCTCTCTCTCTCTCTCTTCCGACTCTCTTTCAGTGTGCGCACTAGGTAGTATTACAGTGTTACCTAATTCAATCTTGCAATCTTTCTTGGTGTGCGTTCTGCAATACGGTTGATATTTAGATTAATGTTAGATATTTACTTTGTTTGAGAGATGAAGAGTTATCATATGGAGTGGCACTGATGATATCATCGTCAGAGTCTTCAAAATCACTTTCCAGTACTGCTTGTATTGCTGGCTTGGCTTTGAACAAATTGATGGGGCCTGTAAGAGAAAGGATGGTGTTACAGTAAACAATTATTAGGCATTGCAGAGATAATCACAGGAACAAAAATAAAAGCTATAGATTACAAATCTGGACAATAACTATCAGATATTAAAGGAGAACATAACTATAAACTGTATTCCTATATCTAATGCAAAAACTACAGTCTACACGCCAGTAGTCACCTACTCAGATGGTGACTACTCCTATCAGTAATCACCTACTCAGTCTACAGTAACTAAATGTCTAAATGAAGTCAATAATAGAAGAGAATCTAACTAGCTAACAGATAAATTAAAGGTATTAGAAAAGTTACAGATATTGTACTAGAAGACTCAAAGAAAAACATACGAGTGTTGATGACTGTCTTGAGTTCTTACCCTACTAAACTATCACTCTAAAGTTCACTCACTAACCTGGAAGTTAGTTCAGGCAAACCAGCTCTCACTAAAACTCTTATTTTTCATAAAAACTTTCGTTTGATATCTACATATACATTGATATATGAAAGAGAATATTGCTCCAATAAAATGGCAAAAGGATATGCACTTTCAACAGAAGAGACAGGTGACATAGACAGTAAATAATTCTTCTAATTGAGTAGGTAATGAAAAGTCTAATGTAATAACATAGAAACTTACTTATTATTCAGTTTTTCTATTCATCTAACAGCTTCAATCACTTGGGGCACTGACCTGATTTTCTCCTGCTGGTGCTCTGGTTATAGGCTTCACTAGTACATGGGATGAAGCTGTCATCAGTGCTGTAGTTGGTGAGGTTGAGATCAGCAACAGTCTGCTCTACAACTGTTAGCTCTACAGATGTCTGCTCAACAGATGCCTTGTCAATAGCCTTTTCTGCTGAAATTGACTGCCTTTTTGTTTCCTTCTCATTCACTAATTTCTCATCAGAAACTTTAGTTTCTATTTCTTTATCATTTTCGAGAGGTTTTTCTTTGTTGCTATCATTTGTCGATTGTGAATTAGATGCTCCTCCTGTCAGTTGTTGATCCGTTGTGACTTGTAACGTATCTTCATATAGAATATCTGCAAAAGAAAGAAGTTATTGAACCCAGAATTAAAGATATGGAAGCTGCTAGTACATAGATAATGGCGAAATGATTCTTACCATCATTCTCCTCCCCCAGAGAATCATTCAATAGTATCTTACCATCCTTCTCCTCCCCCAGAGAATCATTCAATAGTATCTTACCATCATTCTCCTCTCCCAGAGAATCATTCAATAGTATCTTACCATCATTCTCCTCTCCCAGAGAATCATTCAATAGTATCTTACCATCATTCTCCTCCCCCAGAGAATCATTCGATAGTATCTTACCATCATTCTCCTCTCCCAGAGAATCATTCAATAGTATCTTACCATCATTCTCCTCCCCCAGAGAATCATTCGATAGTATCTTACCATCATTCTCCTCTCCCAGAGAATCATTCAATAGTATCTTACCATCATTCTCCTCTCCCAGAGAATCATTCAATAGTATCTTACCATCATTCTCCTCTCACAGAGAATCATTCAATAGTATCTTACCATCATTCTCCTCTCCCAGAGAATCATTCAATAGTATCTTACCATCATTCTCCTCTCACAGAGAATCATTCAATAGTATCTTACCATCATTCTCCTCTCACAGAGAATCATTCAATAGTATCTTACCATCATTCTCCTCTCCCAGAGAATCATTCAATAGTATCTTACCATCATTCTCCTCTCCCAGAGAATCATTCGATAGTATCTTACCATCATTCTCCTCTCCCAGAGAATCATTCAATAGTATCTTACCATCATTCTCCTCCCCCAGAGAATCATTCAATAGTATCTTACCATCATTCTCCTCCCCCAGAGAATCATTCAATAGTATCTTACCATCATTCTCCTCCCCCAGAGAATCATTCGATAGTATCTTACCATCATTCTCCTCTCCCAGAGAATCATTCAATAGTATCTTACCATCATTCTCCTCCCCCAGAGAATCATTCAATAGTATCTTACCATCATTCTCCTCTCCCAGAGAATCATTCAATAGTATCTTACCATCATTCTCCTCTCCCAGAGAATCATTCAATAGTATCTTACCATCATTCTCCTCTCCCAGAGAATCATTCAATAGTATCTTACCATCATTCTCCTCTCCCAGAGAATCATTCAATAGTATCTTACCATCATTCTCCTCCCCCAGAGAATCATTCAATAGTATCTTACCATCATCCTCCTCCCCCAGAGAATCATTCGATAGTATCTTACCATCATTCTCCTCCCCCAGAGAATCATTCAATAGTATCTTACCATCATCCTCCTCCCCCAGAGAATCATTCGATAGTATCTTACCATCATTCTCCTCCCCCAGAGAATCATTCAATAGTATCTTACCATCATTCTCCTCCCCCAGAGAATCATTCAATAGTATCTTACCATCATCCTCCTCCCCCAGAGAATGATGCATTATTATCTTACCATCATTCTCTTGTTCCAAAGCGTTAATGGGATCATCAGGAGAGATTGTTACGAGAAGAGATTCAGAGGTATTTGACGCGCAATCATCGGTACTATCCTCGTCTTCACCCCCTAACAACAAAAATAATAAGTTATTTTAAAGATATCCTATAGCTAGCTACTATCTATAGGTACTAATTGATAGCAACACACTAGCTACTAACCATTAGTGAAGTAAGTGGCCAAGACATCTCCAAACTGAATAGTCTCTCCTCCTTGCAAAACATACAACTGATTGCGCTTCAGAGAAAGTTTGTTAACTTTGGTCTTGTTGGTACTACCCAAATCTTTGATAGTCACTCCGTCAGACTCGACTGTTATGACTGCGTGCTCCTTGGATACACTCTGAAAAAGAAGAGGTGTTCAATAGAAAGCAGAAGATGAGTTCACGGTCATTTCGGTGGTTTTAAATGGAAACTACTGTTTTTGCATGTGTTGAACATAGTGGCATTGGCAAATGAAAATATATAAAAATTGTCAAATATCATATTCGAGAAGAAACATCACTAATGTTTCTTTTTGTAATCCCAGTTGGTGGGTTGTTCAAGTGACATTAAGTTACGGACTACAAGTGGAGGTAGCTATTTGAAATGAGTCAAGATATTGGACAAAATTCTGAAGTCTAAGTTTTAGAAGCTAATAGCCACTCATATAGTTCTAGAAAACATTAAAGGATAGCTTGATGCAAAAGTTTTGATGAATTATTCAATCAGTAAAAGAGAGCTACTATGAATTCTAGTGTGATAAAAATTGAATAGGATTCATGAATAAACAGGATCTCAGAATAGTAAAAAACATATTTCACAGAAAAAGATGAACACTCACAGCAAATTCAGGTAGGTAGATGGAGCATTTTTTCTTATTTCTCCCAATACAATTTTCACCAAATTGCAAATTATATTTTGTAGCACCAGATTTACCTTCAATTTGCAAGTATCCATTCTGAAATAAATGAGAAACAAGTTATAATTGATGAATGTTTGTACTTTTTTCAAAATATAAGAAAAATATATAAGAATTATTTTTCAACAAGTCAAAATGTTAAATAATTTATTCATTCCGCTTTCATTCTTAGATTATGAAAATGTGAAAACTGTCTGATAACTAAAAATATATCCTAGTTAACACTTCAATTACCTGTGGAGGAAAATCAAATAAGCTTAGTTAAGAACTAAATGATTAGCTAAAACTAAAGAAAAATAGAAAGGCGACAAATCTTCCTATAATTACTTACTATTTTATCTTCTTTCAAATCTTCATCTTCAGAGAGTAGAGCTTGAGTGCAGTCAATTATAGGCTGCGTGTCATCCATTGTAGCTAATAGAACTTGGAACTTTCATTTAGTTGTTTATGATCTAGTTAATAATAAACTATAGGATAGGTAGCTTAAATTAGTTAAATAGAATGATGGTATCCAACATACAACTCTTGGTCATAAAATTTATTGTTAGGTCCAGGTTTTCCACCCTTCTCCTGATAATGAAATCTTTTTATTGGAAAGCTTGAAACCAAATATACCTTCAACAATGAGTTTAACCCTTTAGCGAGCCACTTTTTTTTTCTGACTTTGAAAAAAATATTTAATAACTTTTTTCTTTGAGTTTAGACATCAGTGAGAATATAAAAATCATTTGATGAATTTTTATTTTTTCTAATTTATAAAAATAAATTGAAGAGGACTCATATGGCCAGTTGGTCCCATGGGACAACTAAATGAAAGGAGACACGAGTGTCCACCTGGTCGCTAAAGGGTTAAATGACCTCTGATAATCTAGTTAATGCAGTATAAATTTAGTTACAATTGTCAGTTAATAAAATGTAGTAAAGCTATTTATTGTTCTTTCTAGAAATCTTTTCAAAACTCAACATTTGAGCATGCCATAATTTATAAATTTGAACATGGTCAAATAATATAATTATACATTGGTGAATTACATTTAATCAATAATAACTTTCTATAATTCTATAGAATGCACTCAGCTGAACTAAGTACTAGCAGTAAAACCATATATTATTAGAATTTAGGCAAATAAATCTTATTTATAATCTAAAGCTTAAAAGTTTATGAAGTTGTTTTAAATGGTTGTAATTCATATGTATTAAGTAGCTACAGAAGTACCTACTATTAATTTATGAAATTTTGAAAAACTTGAAACTAATTTAAAAGTTCGCATCAACTTTTGTATTTGTTGGATTTTCCTAGGAATAGATTATTCATAATATAGCACTTATATATCATAACTTTAGATCTATTAAAATTCTGTTTGTCATTTAAAATATTTTAGCTATATTTCCTTTATACTAGACTTAACTATTCACTACATTCCAGACTGTATTTCACAGTAAATTCTACCAAATTGTAAGTGGAATTGTTTCCCTTTAGAGAATATTATTCTAGCAAAGTCAGTGGATTTTAAGGTATTTATTTCTCTGTCACCATTATTTTTCCATGGCTAAATAGTGAAAATGTTGGTGAATCAGCCAAATTATAGGAAATTGTTGGTGGATTTTTCCGCTTTTCGAAAAAGTCAGTGGAATTTTGAGCACCAAATACAGAGTGGAGTACATACACATTACACATGCTCTATTATATTAAAATGGTTTGTCGGACTCGTAGAGTCTGTGACATTCAAAATACTGGAGTCGGAGTCAAACATTTTATGTACACAGTAGACTCTGCAGCCCTGAAAAAACCCAACAACTTTTTTCCAGACTGCAGAAAGTTAGAAACAGTGATAAACTGGTAAAGTGTTCTCCAAGAAAATGAAGAAATCTTCTATTTTAATTTTGGCATCTGCCCTCAGTAAAATATGTAAATATAGGAGAAAATTAAGGATTGCTCTCACAGAAAATGTTAAAAAATTTCCATATTTATAATTTTGCTGGAATTTTTCAAGAAAGTGAAGAAACCAACAGATATATTTAGAATAATTTGTCTGGTCCATCAACATTTTCCCAATTTAACCAACAAAAATTAATTTAACCATCGACTTCCTGGCTTTACTAGAAGAATACTATTTTCAGAGAAAAATTCCCACAACAGTCAATAAGTTGGTGGAATTTATTGAATTTACCATTATATACCAGTCTGTATTTTGTGGTAAATTCCACCGACATGTCGGTGGAATTTTTCCCCTTTGAAAATAATATTCTGGCTAAGTCGGTGGATTTTTAGCTATTAATTCCTATGTTACCATTAATTTTCGGTGGATAAATTGGGAAAATGTTGGTGGATCAGCCAAATTACTGGAAATTTATGGTGGATTTTTTCAGCTTTTTGAAAAAGTCAGTGGAATTTTTTGCACCAAATACAGACTGGATTAGATATACCTACCTATTTAAGTTTATTGGTAAATTACCTATCTCCAAAATCCACTCTACATAATGCATCTCTCCTCCCGCAGAGAGACAGTTACTCTCAGAAGCAGATTCAAACTCTCCCGCAACCCATGTTACAGAGTATGTCAGTTAAAGCTGATTAATTGACTGAGATTTCTAAAGGTCTCTAAACAGACTAAACTCAGATATGTCTAATTGGCTTAAATTTTTTGGTAAACTCCTAGTTTAGTTGACCCTATCCAAGGGTCAACCCAGACTGTATTTCATGGTAAATTCCACCGACTTGTCAGTGGAATTTTTCTCCATTGAAAATAATATTCTGGCAAAGTCGGTGGATTTTTAGTTATTTATTCCTATGTTACCAATAATTTTCTGTGGAAAAATGGGTATCCAAGTAAATTAGTATGTCTCATAAACTCACCATTTGTCTCTCCAGCTCTCTCCAAAATTTAACAAATTCTCTCCAAAATGATCAAATTATCATTAATTCTCTCCAAAATAACATTGTAGCATAGGAGAAAAATAGTTAAAACTCGCCATTTGCAATTGAAGGGCTCAAAATAACAGTCACAAACTCGCCATTAAAATGGCGAGTTTGGACATGCTTTATTACTTGGATGGGTATACATGTTATTCAACTTATTTCAGAAATTTCACCTCTCAAAAGTCACCAATATACTGGCGACTTAGTTCATACTTTGAAACATGGGTCACAGAGTTTTGGAAAAATTGTTCCATATTCTGCAGTCTGGCACAAAATAACATTGTAGCATACTAGGTACCCAGTCTGCAGAATATGGAACATTTTTCCAAGACTCTCTGCGGGAGTTTTTGATTGAATTTTTAGAAATTGGAGATCTCTGCGGGAGATCTTGAATTAATTCCTATGTTACCATTAATTTAGCTGCGGGAGATTTTGAATTAATTCCTATGTTACCATTAATTTAGCTGCGGGAGATTCTGAATCTGCTACTGAGAGTCAGAGAGTAACTGACTCTCAAATTAAAATCTCTGCGGGAGAAAAGACACATTCTACAGACTGGCTAGGTACCTATGATTGTGGACTTTTTCAGCCTTTTCCTGTGTGGTAGTGTACCAAATACAGACTGCCAACTGGCACAGGGTTACACCGTTACACTAGTAAGTTAGGTATAGTAACATTTCTGCCATACTTAGAAACATGGCCTCCCTCCTAGGCTGAGGCCTAGGAGAGAGGCCACCTTCTTGACCTTGGACAAATTCCACATGGAATCATAAGTATCTAAAAGCTGAGCGGCGCACCACATTACGGCGCACTACAATACGGCGCACCACTGTACTTTCTATTAATGACCTCAATGTGAAAAACAGTTATGTAGTTTGTTGTATCCGCTAGTTTGTTGTTCTGCACACTTCATGATTGTTTAATGACCTGGCAGGGGGGTTCGGGGGGCGGCACGCCCCCCGATACATCTACCTAACGGCTAACTGATAAGTTTTTATTTACATCTCAGACTGAAAGTTTACAATAGTTACCCCATAAAATTACAATTACAGTTTTCTATGATGAATTTTATTTCCTATTCCAAATTAATCATCTCAATCAAATAATTAAACTGTGTAGTATAAACATTGGATGCAGGTACCGTCAGGTGTCAGACATAAATTTGATACGACAATTAGCTATCAAATTCACTCCATTTGTCATTAATCTTTATTCAAATTACCTATCTAATAGAATGTACAGTGGTGCGCCGTAATCTGGTGCGCCGTACTGGTGTGCGCCGCTCAGCTTTTAGATACGTATCCATGGAATAGCTGAGTTTGTTGGTACAGTTTAGGAGAGTAAACACCAGTCTTGTTATGAAATTAATTAATCGATCAATGATGCTTATACTCATAGTAAATAGATATTTACTATGCTCATACTATTATGAAAATTATTCTTTCATATACCAATCCTAGGCTACAGCCATACCTAGATATTAATATTAAGAATGTCATTCATTAATGTAGCTATAAATAACGCAGAGTCTGACTACCTAACTAACTATGAAGGTAAGATAGGTAGTAGTTTTGGTTTTATTTCTTTTAGAATAAAAATTAACGTTAGGTACCAAGCTAGGCTATGTTAAAATGTCACAGGACAATGAATATAGGTAGTACTATAGCTACATAATTGAAAATATTGGAGAAATAAATCGGTTATCCAATAGGCTAACGGCAATAGGTTGCTATACCTACCAGTCTATCAACCGTTATAATTTTATAAAGCATATCTCTTTTTTCACAAGGATAATAAACGAGTCAGTGAGGATATTTTTGAACACCAAAATAGTGCCTTTTATTATGTAGCAACCCAATTAAATAAATTTTCAGATCTGAAGTTTAAACATAACTTTACTTATAACTGCTAATTTTGCCATTCCTTTGAAAAAATGGCGCGAAATTAGCGCCCGAAAGACATGACGTCACTCACAGTAACTCATAAATGACAGAGCGCATGCGCCGATTTGCTAACATTGCATTGTTTCTTTATATGTTTTTATTCACAATCTTGTTGACTGTATGATAAATTTCAGTTTACATTATATTAAATAATCAATCTTAATCATTGACATGTACATTGAGGCTCGAGTAGGTAGGTACAGTCATTGTTTAAAACTTCGTTTAAAGGTCCCCTCCAAGCAAATTTTTTTATTGCTCCAATCAACGAGGTTAAAGGTCCCCTCCAAGCAAATATTTTTATTGCTTTATTTAACGAGGTTAATGTTTCTTATCATTTTACTGCAAACTCCTTAAAATTTGATAGCATATATTTAATTATATATGCTTTTAAAGATTTTTATAGGCCAAACTCTACAAAACCTACTTTACTTCCGACTTTCTAATTTTCAGTCTGAAGAAGAAGAATGTATACTATTTGTTTTGATTGTCAGCTTTGTATTTGGTTTAATAGATCTTTTTATTGTTCGTTTAAAGGTTTAAATTTGGATAATTTTTTTATAGAAACGTTTAAATACTTTTAGGAACAATAATATCTTAAATGTCCCCTCCAAGCAAATTTTTTTATTGCTTCAATCAACTAGGCTAATGTTTCTTACCATTTTACTGCAAACCGCATCAAATTTGATAGCATATTTATAATTTTATATGCTTTTTAAAGGTCCTCTCCAGGCTCCGAGAAAAAAATGAGTTTATTTCATAATAATATAGAACTAAGGTCTACGATCATTATTTCGCAAACCGCATACAATTCGGTTCAATATATATTTTATTATTTGCTTTTGAAGTTTTTTAATACTCTGTGAGCAACAATCGAGCGAATCTCCAACCTGACGCTGAGAAAGAAGATTGTACACTCTTTGTTTTGATTTCAAGTTTAGATTTTTAAACAAAAGTGCGTTTTTGACCTTTTTTAAGATATTAATTGCTTCTAAAAGTATATAAACGTTTCTATAATAAGTTTATCCAAATTTAAACTTTTAAACGAATAATACATAGATTTATTAAACCAAATACCTAGTTGACAATCAAAACAAATGGTGTACATTCTTTTTCTACAGACTGAAAATTGGTAAGTCGGAAGTAAAGTAGGTTTTGTTGAGTTTGGATTATAAAAATCTTTAAAAGCATATAAAATTTAAAATATGCTATCAAATTTTATGGGGTTTGCAGTAAAATGATAAGAAACATTAGTCTCGTTGATTTAAGCAATAAAAAAATTTGCTTGGAGGGGACCTTTAAAGATTTTTATAATAAAAACTCTACAATACCTATTCTACCTACTTCCGACTTACTAATTTTCACTCTGAAGAAAAAGAATGTAGGTACACGTACCATTTGTTTTGATTGTCAAATAATAGAAACGTTTATATACTTCAGGAAACAATTAATATCTTGAACGAAGGCCAAAAAGCATTGTTTGTTTATAAATTTCAAATTTGAAATCAAAACAAAGAGTGTACAATCTTCTTCTTCAGCGTCAGTTTAGTGATTTGCTCAATTGTTACACACAGAGAACTAAAAACTTTGGAAATCTAATAATAAAATATATACTGAACCGATTTGTATGCGGTTTGCAGATTAATGATCGCAGTCCTTAGTTCTATAATATTATGTAATAAACCTATTTTTTTCACGGAGCCTGGAAAGGACCTTTAAAAGAAGGCCAAAAACGCATTGTTTGTTTAAAAATCCAAATTTGAAATCAAAGCAAAGAGGGTACAATCTTCTTTCTCAGCGTCAGGCTAGAGATTCGCTCGATTGTTGCTCACAAAGTACTAAAAAAGTACTGGAGAGGACCTTTAAAGGGGTAGTAAATCTTTGAAAAAACTTTTTTCTCTAATGTTGATAAATCGATAAAAAGGGATATTAATAATGGAATATGATATCGTTATTTCTTTTTTTAAACCCCTATTTAAAAAAAAACTAATTGAATTATTTCACAAATGCAGCGCCATCTACTGATGTAATCTTGAACTGAAACTCAGCTAATACGTACAAACGCACAAATACGTACATACGAACGAACACCATACAACTCGTAGGTACTTAGTTTTTAATTCGTTCTACCTATAAGAATTGTTGTATTGAAAGTGGATAAAATGAGCACTGCTAATAGTAGACTATTAGCAATAATATTCACTGCTATTAGTAGAATAGATTGCATCTCATTTTAACAGCTGATAAACAATAACAATTCGCAGCGCCATCCCTGCAGATGCGGTGAACTTTGGACTTAAAACCAAATTATTATATTTATATATATTTTACGGTTGTTAGACGAATGAACTCTTGTGTGTATACAACAAATTACTAACAACAAATTCAATAAAAAAAGGACAGTTTTTCATAAAGTTCACTGCCACTTTAAATCCCTATCCAGGCTCTAAGGAAAAATGAGTTAACTGCATTAAATTCGGTTCAGAATATATTTTATTATTTGCTTTTAAAGTTTTTAATACTCCGTGTGCAACAACTGTACGAATCACTTACCTGACGCAGAAGAGAAAGATTGTGCACTCCTTGTTTTGATTTCAAATTTGATTTTTTAAACAAGCAATGTGTTTCCGGCCTTCGTTTAAGATACATAAATTGTTTCCTGTAGTATATAAACATTCCTATATTAAGTTCATATAATGTTATACCTTTACACGAATATTAAATAGATTTATTATGCCTAATTCCTAGTTGTCATTCCAAACAAATAGTGTTCATTCTTTATCTTCAGACTGAAAATTAGTAAGTTGGAAGTAAAATAGGTGTCATAGAGTTTTACATATAAAAATCTTTAAAAACATAAAAAAATATACCATCAAATTTGATGGGGTTTACAGCAAAAAGATAAGAAACATTAGCCTCATTGATTAAAGCAATAGAAAAACTTTTTAGAGGGGACCTTTAAAAGACAGCTGATTATGTAAACAAACAGATAGTAGCGCCATATTCATGCCGATGCTGTGAGAATTACAGTTACAACTTACATACATTTAATTATTTGCATATATAGTTTTCTTGTTATTCGTTCTATTTCAGACGATTGAATTTTCACACGAATATAACATAAAATTAAATTTTGTACAATAAACTCAAGTGCAATATTTTGCATTATAAGTTTAACCATCATATTTTCAAGATAATCTTATAGAGAGCAGTTCTTTTACTTCCATATATGATGTTGTAAGATTCAAAGGGCGGGTACGAATAAAATCAAAACATTACACAGTACAGGTCAATTCCTGTTTGTATTAACAATATGTATAAATAATTTATTAGTTATTCGATTTTCTATTGATATCGATTATCTATTGATATCGATTATCTATTGATATCGATTATCTATCGATCATTTACGAAGATATTCAGACTTTTTGAAAACATCCATGAAGACATTAGCTACTTCTTATAATTAACTATATTAAGTCAAAATCAAACATTCGCCAAATTGGTATCAAATCGATTTAGAATATCTAAATATGTAATATAAGAAAGTTTGTTAATTTGTAAAATGTTCATATAAAAACTATATAATACAATTGGCGAAACCTAGCGGAAGCACTTGCAGTCATCTATATTCTATAGTATGTACGTGAGTATGTTTGTTGTTTCATATTAATTTATTTAGGAAAATAAAGCCATCTCTTCACTTGCTACCTCTTAAAATAGATAATATAATAAAATGGTATGATCAGTTGTAGGTATGTATTGAACATTTCATGATTGTTTAATGAGCTGGCACGGGGATTGGGGGGAGGGGGAGGTACGCCCCCCGATATATTTAATTCATAAGTTTTATTTATACCTGAGACCGAATATCCTGAGACCGAAATTTCCGAGACCGAATTAATTTCTGCTCAAATCTCATGTTAAATAAATGTCAAAATTTTAAATGTTACCTATCATTTTACAACGGTCAATGATGTTATCAGCTTTTAATAAATACACTTCACATTTTAGTACTCCTAATTTCAACCTTTTCTATTATTATTCTTTAATAACATCGTTATAAACTGAGACCGAAATTTTCAAGACTGAATATTCCAAGACCGAAATTTTTGGCCACCGTAAACTAGATTCCCCTTCGCATCCCTCTTTTTGAAGGGGCATAAACCTTAGAGAAAATTTTTTTCTTGTTGTTAAATCGAAAGAAGAGCATTAATAACAAAACATGACGTCCTGCAATTTGCGAAGGTAAAAATAAAATATATTTTTATTTTATTTTTAAAACTGAGTTTTATAATGGAAATAGCTAGTTAGTTTTAGTACTGCTATACGTAGGGATAATAAATTCATCAGTAATTCTAACTATGTTCTGTTTACAGTTTCTTGGAGTGGAATAGCGAGAATAACTGTGCAATTCATTGAATTCACGCAGGTGTCTAATTAACTTGTATTTACATTGCTAATTATCACCTCGAGTGGAAAGGAGTACCTACTGCAGAGTTAATAACATGCACATAATAATATATATGAGTGATGTGTAGGTACATAATTTCTCGAGAACTAATGAAGTAGTCAAGTAGTTATGCTTTATAACCTGAAAAGGAACGGTAGTTATTTTCCCTTCTTCAATTATTAAACACAAACCGAGTATAAATTATGCATCTCCTCCCTTAAAAACAACTTAATTATGCTATAAAAACAGAACAGCCGCGCAGTATAGAAGAAGTAGAGTGAAAATTCCTAGCCGTATGAATTATAATTCAGACATGAATATATAACTTTGTATCTTTAAACAAACCTCTGAAATAATGATAGTTTTGCACGGCTGTCGAAAGGTGATAATTGCTAACATCCTGTTTTTTTTACTCCAAACATCAAACTCATTCACAAAGTACGTTAAAATACAACCTAACTAAAATGATTCTTTCTATATCCTATAGAGATAATAGTTCTGTATACTCAGTATATAGGCCTACCTATTTATTGTTCTGTTTGTACTTTTTGAATTATGCTTAACACTGTATAGTATCTTGTCCTAATAGTTTTGTTTCTACAATAAACTTGACTTAAGATACATTTTGCATTAAGCGATTGTTGCGATTATCGCTGAGCACTATTTCAATGTATTCCTATTCCTGGGCGATTATTTCTGAGCGATGATCGCAGCAATCGTTGCATGCAAAACGTACCTTAATTAGAAGGGCGACACCTCTCCACACTGTGCTCTCCCCACTTTCCGAATACTTACCCATAAGCAATATTTGCTAAGCAGTGAATATTTCTATTTAGGCTTATGCCCATAAATATTAACCCTGGTATTTGCCCGCTTTTATTTCCTGTTCAATTGATAGACAATAGTTAAATTAGTTACTGAACTAGAACGGTTACTCGTGGAGGGCATATCTTCGCTGCAACTGCATTTTCTTGTTAATTTTGACCTCTTTTCTTCACCTTCGACCCACCCGATCGCTCCCGAAATATAATAAAATGCTTCCTGGATAATGAACAATCGTCTCCCCAACTTTCAGGCAATTTCCTTGAATACTTTTTGAGTTATGCGAATAATAATTTTATATAATAAGATTACGAATAAATAAATAAGAAATATTTCCGATGAAATTTCAACTTTCCGTAATTTTGCGAAATTAATTAAGGAAAAAGAGACTGATTACCTGAATAAACAATCAATTCCAAATGATAAATCATACACAATCTCATACCATTTGAAAAGTGTAGTCCATATATCTCTTCTTAAAAAGAATTGATGATAGAGGTTGCATTCGTTTCGTGTTATTCTATATGATATATATACGCACTTCGATTGGTCACGTCTACCCGATTGTATATCGGCCTGTTGTACATCTGCCGATAGTACACAATCACAGACGACCGAAAACCTACCAACACCCCAGCCTAGGCAAGAAGGATTTAATCCTGGGATATTCCCTTAATATCAGAGGAATAAATCCTTGTTGCCTGGGAGTGAGAGTGCGTATGATTACCCCATACAAATGGTACAGTAACTGAAAGATGTACCTACTGAATGCATTTTTCAGTTCTACAGTGGATGACGTCTTCTTGAGATCAGATTGACTTTATTTACTATGATTTTATTATTCAGTCATGGTAGCTTTGTCGGTTGACATTCATTTCGTCGGCAAGACGTTTCGTGGATAAATTTTCGTAAAGTGGAGATTAACTCTCTACTATATGCATATCGGGGAGCGTGACCCTCCCCCTCCCCCCAAAAACTGCCAAGTTATTAAAAAATCATGAAGTATGCAATACAACCAACAAACGAATACAACAAGCTACATATAATGTCCATTTATGTTGATAATTTTAGAATAATCTTCATTTGTATATATAATAATCTTCATTTATATATATAATAATCTTCATTTGTATATACAATAATCTTCATCTGTATATATAATAATCTTCATTTGTATATATAATAATCTTCATTTATATATTAAATAATCTTCATTTATATATACAATAATCTTCATTTATCTGAATATCCTCTTTACGTAAATTTGTCGACGAATTGTCTGTACAACGTCTTTTCACCCTCTAATCTTGTGACGTCAGTAACAACAGCCATTTGTTCTATCGCTATTGAATTAAGTTTGAATGCCAAGCAGAAAAGGTGACATTTCTTCAAATTCAGTTCATTGAATTCACTTTCGCGTTTCATAGGTCATCCATCGATTTTCCAATCTACACCATTTCGTCTATCTTCTAGTTTCCACACCTATAGTACTCCAATCTACAAAGTTTCCCCAATCTATGAAGTTTCCAAAATATACAAAGTTTCCTCTATCTACCATGTCCTCATCCACGCAGTCCTAATCTACCATGTGAAGTGATATACTGACTCTAGTCCGTTCTCCAAACTCTTCACTTTAACTTTTTCTACAAAATGTTCAGATAATGCATTATCCCTTATACTATATTAACAAAGCCTGTAAATGCATATAGCTAATTCATTTAACAGCATTAATTTTAAAGGGAAACTCACAAGTATATGGCAACACTCAGAGTTTCCCCAATTTATGCCAATCCATTCGTTGGAAACACAATATTCCCTTTGTTTTATAAGTTCCGCCCACAGTTTTAGCGGGAAACTGACTTAAGGGTCGTACACACGTAGGGTTTTTTAAGTCTTTCCACCAGACTTTTTGCTAAGCTCCTCCTACTTTTCCCACATTTCCAAGTCTACGGATATTCCCAGTCTACGGATATATCAAGTCTACGGATATTCCAAGTCTACGGATATTCCCAGTTTACGGATATTCCCAGACTACGGATATTCCCAGTCTAAGGATATTCCCAGTCTACGGATATTCCAAGTCTACGGATATTCCATGTCTACGTATATTCCTAGTCTACGGATATTCCCAGTCTAAGGATAATCCAAGTCTACGGATATTCCAAGTCTACGGATACTCCCAGTCTACGGATATTCCCAGTCTACGGATATTCCCACTCTACGGATATTCCCAGTCTACGGATATTCCCAGTCTACGAATATTCCCAGTCTACGGATATTCCCAGTCTACGGATAGTACTCCCAGTCTACGGATATTCCCAGTCTACGGATATTCCCAGTCTACGGATGCGAGTCTGTTGACACAATCAGTCTACTGCACAGCAAGCGTTGCTTTATATGCTACATGAAATGTGAGGAAAGACAGCCACTCTTTACTACTTTAGCGATAGTAGAGCACTATTGCAGAGCACTATTGTAGAGCACTATTGCAGAGTACTATTGCAGAGCACTATTGTAGAGCACTATTGTAGAGCACTATTGCAGAGCACTATTGTAGAGCACTATTGTAGAGCACTATTGTAGAGCACTATTGTAGAGCACTATTGTAGAGCACTATTGCAGAGCAATATTGTAGAGCACTATTGTAGAGCACTATTGTAGAGCACTATTGCAGAGCACTATTGTAGAGCACTATTGTAGAGCACTATTGAAGAGCACTATTTGCGCGAAGATAGTACCATGTAAGTTTTATCTCATTCACTCACGACTAATACATTCGAACATTCTCGAAGGTTTAATCCAGGCTTTCAAGACACAAGCTAAATGACAATAAATAACTGATAATTAATTCTTTTGTTTAATTATCACCTTGTATTCATTTTACCATATTTTTATAGGAGGGTTAATATGAAGTAATAAACATGGTTGAGGAAAAATAAGACCAGCAGAATATAAATTAAATATGTTACTTTAGACTTTAAAGGCCCCGTAAACGTCAAGACTGGACAGCTGACATGGGTTCTGTCGCAGTGTTTTTATGAGTTTTCATATTCACTTTATTTCTGAAATATAGTTGTTTGTTATTGCCTACTGCATGTCAAACAGAAAACTGGTGTGGCTAATAAGAGAACTAATAACAAGAATTACCATGGTAACTAATTACGCAATTGTAGCTCGGAAAGAATTACAAAGACTGAAAATCAATAGAATTAAGAACTGTTTAAGGAGGCTCTTATTAAATTACTATGTGACTATAAACAATTTTGTGGATTGGGATATTGTTAGTTAGGTTTTTTCTTTCTAATTCAATTTTTTGGATTTTTTTAAAATAGATAAATCTAATATTTGCAACCGTTATGTCGATATGAATTAAAATAAGTTTAACTAACATATTTAGAAATAATATCACTTAGCTTTAGCTTTATTTATCACTAAATGATTTTAAAGATTCATTAAAATAATTATGGTATATAATGAATGTATTGTCGTAATGTGTACTTTATTGTATCATTATGCACTGAGAAAAATAAACAACTCCAACTGATGCACTCAGGTGTTTCGAGTTCACCCTATGGAAAGTGCATCAGTCTGATGCACTTTAGTGTCTCAGCTATAAGTGTATTAAAATGTTGAGGAAATTATTCTCTCATCATTTTAGCAAAGGAAAATTTGAGACACTAAAGTGCATCGAACTGATGCACTTTCCAGCCGAAGTACATCCAAACTATAGTTTGATGCACTAAAGTGTCTCGCTTTGGAAACAAAGCCATGGGATGAACTCGAAACACCTGAGTGAATCAGAATTTCTCTGAGTATGCAATATACTTTTCATATTAAATTTTATAATCTAATTTTATCGATATTAATTTTTTGTGTTTCGTTTAGGATTTACATGTGGTAGAGGTGGATAGATTTTTCTAGTATACCAGTAAAACACACGAGAAATGAAGGACCTGAGTTATGAAATGCCCCTGAACTATGAAGAGTTTTCTATGTTTAAATTATAGAAAACGATATACGTCATGAATTTCATCCTGGATGTATCCCTCAAAGACGACAGCTTTCTCCCAAGAATTTAGTCATAGAAAACTATCAGTGTCCCTGAGTTATGAAGTGACTCTCAGTTATGAAGTGACTCTCAGTTATGAAGTGACTCTTAGTTATGAAGTGACTCTTAGTTATGAAGTGACTCTTAGTTATGAAGTGACTCTTAGTTATGAAGTGACTCTTAGTTATGAAGTGACTCTGAGTTATGAAGTGACTCTCAGTTATGAAGTGACTCTTAGTTATGAAGTGTCCCTTAGTTATGAAGTGACTCTGAGTTATGAAGTGACTCTCAGTTATGAAGTGACTCTTAGTTATGAAGTGTCCCTTAGTTATGAAGTGACTCTGAGTTATGAAGTGACTCTCAGTTATGAAGTGACTCTTAGTTATGAAGTGTCCCTTAGTTATGAAGTGACTCTTAGTTATGAAGTGACTCTGAGTTATGAAGTAACCAGTACTTCATAACTCAGGTGTTCCACTGTATTTTCTAATATCGTATGTACGCTTTTTATTGGGCAAATGATGATTAAACAGATTTAACAAATAAAAAGAGCCTACAATGAAATAATGTGTTAGATATCAGTTCAAACCACAGGCAGAAGCCTTTATTTACTGCTGTTATTTAATCATGAAAACCATTAATATTTAATTTATTATTATTTATTTAATCATGAAAACCATTAATTCATTAAACAAAACCCAGAGTGATAAACTTTATATAAAATATGTAGTATGATGTGGTTGAAATGAAGACACTTTCATGAAATGAACTACTCGCAAATAGGCAATAGTAAATCAAATAGTGAATCAAATAGTAAATCAAATAGTAAATCAATTAGTAAATCATATAGTAAATCAAATAGTAAATCATATAGTAAATCAAATAGTAAATCAAATAGTAAATCAAATAGTAAATCAAATAGTAAATCAAATAGTAAATCAAATAGTAAATCAAATAGTAAATCATATAGTAAATCAAATAGTAAATCAAATAGTAAATCGAATAGTAAATCAAATAGTAAATCAAATATTAAATCAAATAGTAAATCAAATAGTAAATCAAATAGTAAATCATATAGTAAATCAAACAGTAAATCAAATAGTAAATCAAACAGTAAATCAAATAGTAAATCAAATAATGTTCTTAATCTCCGTAGATTAAGTGGAATAAAACGCTTGCCTATTCTGAGAATTTTCGCTGAACTAAACCTCATACTAAAACTCTGATATGAATATTAATATTGTTCACAATATTAATATTCATATTTACATTGTTCACAATAGTAACATAGATAATGAATAATGTATATTAGAACAAATTGAAGACTATTCATATACAATATATACATTTGCACCTTCTTTACATAAACGAACATTAAAAATTGCTACAATCCTATATAGTGATTAAAAAGATTAATAAATAATGCAGCAATAAGCATTTAGTATCCTTCATGATTTCCTTTGATATCCTTCAATTATCCTTTGATTTCCCGAGGTAGATTGTTATAAATTTTTATCCTTTGATACCTAATAACTTAGCCACTAAGAAAGAACTCTAGGAAAAATATCTTCAATATCTCTATTTCTTTTATTATAAACATGATCATTAACTTTTTTATACACTGCAGAACATAAAATGTGAATATCAGAAATCATAAATTCTTACACAAATCATTCGAATCAGGGTAACATCTAGCAAAAAGGTTTTCAACAATTCTATTTTGCAAACTAATTAATGCGGCTGCACTCTGTGACAAATGGAATACATTTCCAAAACACAAATGCAGTACGAGAAAACGGAATATATACATGGAAGAACATCGACCTAACAATCCTGGTATGAAAATAACTTGCAGTTCAATAACTTATACCTGAAAATTGTGCCAATCTAGAGTTGACATAATTAACGTGGGAACCATATTTAAAATTACCATCTTAATAATCACCCAATTAAAAGAGTCTACAATTATTTGACTATTTGTCAATAACAATTAAAAGAGTCTACAATTATTTGACTATTTGTCAATAACAATTAAAAGAGTCTACAATTATTTGACTATTTGTCAATAACAATTAAAAGAGTCTACAATTATTTGATCAATAACAATTAAAAGAGTCTACAATTATTGGACTATTTGTCAATAACAATTAAAAGAGTCTACAATTATTGGACTATTTGTCAATAACAATTAAAAGAGTCTACAATTATTGGACTATTTGTCAATAACAATTAAAAGAGTCTACAACTATTTGACTATTTGTCAATAACAATTAAAAGAGTCTACAATTATTTGATCAATAACAATTAAAAGAGTCTACAATTATTTGACTATTTGTCAATAACAATTAAAAGAGTCTACAATTATTTGATCAATAACAATTAAAAGAGTCTACAACTATTTGACTATTTGTCAATAACAATTAAAAGAGTCTACAATTATTTGACTATTTGTCAATAACAATTAAAAGAGTCTACAATTATTTGACTATTTGTCAATAACAATTAAAAGAGTCTACAATTATTTGACTATTTGTCAATAACAATTAAAAGAGTCTACAATTATTTGACTATTTGTCAATAACAATTAAAAGAGTCTACAATTATTTGACTATTTGTCAATAACAATTAAAAGAGTCTACAATTATTGGACTATTTGTCAATAACAATTAAAAGAGTCTACAATTATTGGACTATTTGTCAATAACAATTAAAAGAGTCTACAATTATTTGACTATTTGCCAATAACAATTAAAAGAGTCTACAATTATTTGATCAATAACAATTAAAAGAGTCTACAATTATTTGACTATTTGTCAATAACAATTAAAAGAGTCTACAATTATTTGATCAATAACAATTAAAAGAGTCTACAACTATTTGACTATTTGTCAATAACAATTAAAAGAGTCTACAATTATTTGACTATTTGTCAATAACAATTAAAAGAGTCTACAATTATTTGACTATTTGTCAATAACAATTAAAAGAGTCTACAATTATTTGACTATTTGTCAATAACAATTAAAAGAGTCTACAATTATTTGACTATTTGTCAATAACAATTAAAAGAGTCTACAATTATTTGACTATTTGTCAATAACAATTAAAAGAGTCTACAATTATTGGACTATTTGTCAATAATAATTAAAAGAGTCTACAATTATTGGACTATTTGTCAATAACAATTAAAAGAGTCTACAATTATTTGACTATTTGTCAATAACAATTAAAAGAGTCTACAATTATTTGACTATTTGTCAATAACAATTAAAAGAGTCTACAATTATTTGATCAATAACAATTAAAAGAGTCTACAATTATTGGACTATTTGTCAATAACAATTAAAAGAGTCTACAATTATTGGACTATTTGTCAATAACAATTAAAAGAGTCTACAATTATTTGACTATTTGTCAATAACAATTACTCTGACTTTCCTGGATTTAGATTTTAGATCTGCAATTACTGGAGGATAAACTGTCACCAACTCTAACTAACTCTCAGTATTAGTCTTTTAACTCACAGTATTAGTCTTTTAACTCACAGTATTAGTCTTTTAACTCAATAGTCTTGAAACTCACAGTGTTAGTGTTTCAACTCTCAGTATTAGTCTTTTTACTCACAGTATTAGTCTTTTAACTCACAGCATTAGTCTTTTAACTCTCAGTATTAGTCTTTTAACTCACAGTATTAGTCTTTTAACTCACAGTATTAGTCTTTTAACTCACAGTATTAGTCTTTTAACTCACAGTATTAGTCTGTTAACTCACAGTATTAGTCTTTCAACTCACAGTATTAGTCTTTCAACTCACAGTATTAGTCTTTCAACTCATATTATTAGTCTTTCAATTTATTGTGTATATTTGATTATTATTAGTCATATTTTATCTATTGGCAAATATTTTTGTGAACTTTTGCTTTCTCTCAAATAATAACAGGATATTTATTGCTATTTGAGAGAATTGTTATTTAGCCTCTTCAGAATTATTCAAATAGTGCAGGTAATAAAGTACAGTTAATAAATGTATTCACAATATAAATGTGTACATATTCACATTATTTATTTGGTAAATAGTTAACATGGTTTACTTTAGTTATAAAATAAAGATGTAATCTACCTACAATTGACCACTTACAATTACTCAAACATCGATATCTCTACTTAAGATTTATAATAGGCATAAGAAAGTGCTTTAAACAGTCTCATAATTCCCTCACATCAATCCTCATCTCTTACATTTTACCACATTGGAATAACTTGTGTTTGAAGTGAGAAGTCTGAGGACACTTGACCTGGAGTGGCACCCGTAGTCATGGCGACGATTTACCTCTCCACTTTCTTTGCGGTACTTTAATTGCACGACAAATCACTAGATAAAGAGGTGAGAAATCACTGCTCTGTACCTAGATAAAGCGGTAAGAAATCACTGCTCTGTACCTAGATAAAGAGGTAAGAAATCACTGCTCTGTACCTAGATAAAGAGGTGAGAAATAACTGCTCTGTACCTAGATAAAGAGGTAAGAAATCACTGCTCTGTACCTAGATAAAGAGGTGAGAAATCACTGCTCTGTACCTAGATAAAGAGGTAAGAAATCACTGCTCTGTACCTAGATAAAGAGGTGAGAAATCACTGCTCTGTACCTAGATATAGAGGTAAGAAATCACTGCTCTGTACCTAGATAAAGAGGTGAGAAATCACTGCTCTGTACCTAGATAAAGTGGTAAGAAATCACTGCTCTGTACCTAGATAAAGTGGTAAGAAATCACTGCTCTGTACCTAGATAAAGAGGTGAGAAATCACTGCTCTGTACCTAGATATAGAGGTAAGAAATCACTGCTCTGTACCTAGATAAAGAGGTGAGAAATCACTGCTCTGTACCTAGATAAAGAGGTAAGAAATCACTGCTCTGTACCTAGATAAAGTGGTAAGAAATCACTGCTCTGTACCTAGATAAAGAGGTAAGAAATCACTGCTCTGTACCTAGATAAAGAGGTAAGAAATCACTGCTCTGTACCTAGATAAAGATATGACAAATCATAAATTTATAGTTAGCCAAATATGTTTATATACTTTTGAAAAGAAAGAAAAGTTACAAGATATAAATTTAGCCATTATTTTTAGGTACTGAAACTAACTGTTACGTGGAAGAACATATGTGAAATTAACCATGAGATATGAGTAGGTAGTTTCCATATATTCGATCATATAAGAAAAAAATAGTTTTTTAACTTCCTTTTAATCGGTATCCATGATACTTGCAGGTATCATGGATACCGATTCTCATGTGGAAAATGTCGATGAAGAAATAGCTCTAATATATGGCATCATCCACTTCCCTTCATTCGATAATATTTTCCCTCTGTGGATTGTTTCAAAAGTCCTCACAAAGAATAAATGATAAATAGAAAGAGCGAAGGAGAAAAAGAAGAAGACAAAGTAAGACTGATATTTGTTCTGCTATTTAAATTCCTTTCAGAGAAATGGAAGGCAAGTTGGTCGTTATAGAGTTTTAGAGCATCTGCTTAACCTAATCACAATTTAATCTATCTAATATCTCAAGGCTATTCCAGAAAAAGAAGACAACCTCTTTCTCGGAATGTTCAATAGATTCATGATATTCAACTCTGTCAAAAGGAATTCATTTTATTGTACTGAAATGTACGAAGTGAAAACAATTAACGATTTTATATTCAAAACATCAATGGAATCTTGACAATATTGAGTATCAAATAAATCCTGTTAGAGTTTCTAATTTGATTTTGTTACAACTGCAAAGCTTGACGGCATTCTCTTTGATAAAATTGGCTGAAAAGAGCAGCACAAAGTGATTAAATTCTTCCCATGATGATTCGGAGCAATAATTCAATTAGTTTCAATGTGGTGAGAGGATTGAGCCAGTAGCTGTCTCATTGAGTCAATATCTGTCTCATTGAGCCAATATCTGTCTCATTGAGCCAGTAGCTGTCTCATTGAGCCAGTAGCTGTCTCATTGAGCTAGTATCTGTCTCATTGAGCCAGTATCTGTTTCATTGAGCCAGTAGCTGTCTCATTGAGCGAGTAGCTGTCTCATTGAGCCAATAGCTGTCTCATTGAGCCAGTAGCTGTCTCATTGAGCCAGTAGCTGTCTCATTGAGCTAATAGCTGTCTCATTGAGCCAGTAGCTGTCTCATTGAGTCAGTATCTGTCTCATTTAGCCAGTATCTGTCTTATTTAGCCTGTTTTTGTGTCATTTAGCCAGTACTTGTGTCATTTAGCCAGTATCTGTCTCTTTTAGCCAGTATCTGTCTCTTTTAGCCAGTATCTGTCTCTTTTAGCCAGTATCTGTCTCTTTTAGCCAGTATCTGTCTCTTTTAGCCAGTAGCTGTCTCATTTAGCCAGTAGCTGTCTCTTTTAGCCAGTATCTGTCTCTTTTAGCCAGTATCTGTCTCTTTTAGCCAGTATCTGTCTCTTTTAGCCAGTATCTGTCTCTTTTAGCCAGTATCTGTCTCATTTAGCCAGTAGCTGTCTCTTTTAGCCAGTATCTGTCTCTTTTAGCCAGTATCTGTCTCTTTTAGCCAGTATCTGTCTCTTTTAGCCAGTATCTGTCTCTTTTAGCCAGTATCTGTCTCTTTTAGCCAGTATCTGTCTCTTTTAGCCAGTATCTGTCTCTTTTAGCCAGTATCTGTCTCTTTTAGCCAGTATCTGTCTCATTTAGCCAGTATCTGTCTCTTTTAGCCAGTATCTGTCTCTTTTAGCCAGTATCTGTCTCTTTTAGCCAGTATCTGTCTCATTTAGCCAGTATCTGTCTCATTTAGCCAGTAGCTGTCTCATTTAGCCAGTATCTGTCTCTTTTAGCCAGTATCTGTCTCTTTTAGCCAGTATCTGTCTCTTTGAGCCAGTATACAGGGTGTCCCAGAAAAAAGTCTACCCAACTTTAAATTAGTCTAATTCAACAACTACCTACTGAAGGTACAGTTATTTTTCGAGGAGGGGGTGGGGGGATAAAATACAATAAAAAAAATTATTTCAATGTTTTAGCAGCATTCAAAATCTATTACTTTTATAAAATATTTCCGATCCAGAGAAATGTGTTTACTTACAAAAATGAAGGCACAAATTTTAATTTTAATAAGGGTCTATCAGGTCACAAGATTTGAAAATAAAATAAATTTTGTTCAGCTACTCCTTTTACCAAAATAGAAATAATTTTGTTTGGAGAAATGGATTAAATACCTCAAAATCTTCAATCAATAGAAATATTAAACATGACTTACTACACGAAAGTCAGACATTAAAATCTTGAAACAGGTTTTTGACGCCTTAGAAACTTTGTCAACTGGTTCTTGCAAAGACATGTTTGTTATGTGTAAGATATTATCGTGAGGAACGAAGTTGTATTTTATGTGAGTGAATAAGTAATTAATCAGAGCATTAAGCAGTTTGGTCATCAAAATATCCATCCTAATTTTAACTTTGACGACTTCATCACTGTGGAAATTAAAACCATCACTCTGACTTTCATTTTGTTTGTAATTAAGGGTGACCTGAACGACCATTGTTAAAATTTAAACTTGTGCCTTCCTTTTTGTACTTAAACACATTTCTCCATATTGTCAATCATTAATAATAATGATTTTAAAACCTGGAAATAAAACTATTTAATTAATTTGTTTGTCGTCTAATACATATATTCGTTTTGTTTGAAATTACTTCATTGTTTATTTGCTAACGGTTTGCGTAAGGCCATTTGCACCACCCATCAATAAAATCGTTATAACATTCACAACAATGAATATAATTCTATGAAAATATAACTGTGAATGGAGAAGGGTTCAACAAATAAAATGCTCCATGAAAAAAAACTGTACCTTCTATAATTGTAAAAATATACTAATTTAGAATTGGGTAGACTTTTTTCTGGGACACCCTGTATATATGTGGTGAGAGAATTTAGTCAGTATCTGTCTCATTTAGCCAGTGTCTGTCTCACCAAGAGACACACACTAGCAATGTGGTGAGAGGATTTAGCCAGCATCTGTCTCACCAAGAGACACACACTAGCAATGTGGTGAGAGAATTTAGCCAGTATCTGTCTCACCAAGAGACACACACTAGCAATGTGGTGAGAGGATTTAGCCAGTATCTGTCTCACCAAGAGACACACACTAGCAATGTGGTGAGAGGATTTAGCCAGTATCTGTCTCACCAAGAGACACACACTAGCAATGTGGTGAGAGGATTTAGCCAGTATCTGTCTCACCAAGAGACACACACTAGCAATGTGGTGAGAGTTTAGCCAGTATCTGTCTCACCAAGAGACACACACTAGCAATGTGGTGAGAGGATTTAGCCAGTATCTGTCTCACCAAGAGACACACACTAGCAATGTGGTGAGAGGATTTAGCCAGTATCTGTCTCACCAAGAGACACACACTAGCAATGTGGTGAGAGTTTAGCCAGTATCTGTCTCACCAAGAGACACACACTAGCAATGTGGTGAGAGTTTAGCCAGTATCTGTCTCACCAAGAGACACACACTAGCAATGTGGTGAGAGAATTTAGCCAGTATCTGTCTCACCAAGAGACACACACTAGCAATGTGGTGAGAGGATTTAGCCAGTATCTGTCTCACCAAGAGACACACACTAGCAATGTGGTGAGAGGATTTAGCCAGTATCTGTCTCACCAAGAGACACACACTAGCAATGTGGTGAGAGTTTAGCCAGTATCTGTCTCACCAAGAGACACACACTAGCAATGTGGTGAGAGGATTTAGCCAGTATCTGTCTCACCAAGAGACACACACTAGCAATGTGGTGAGAGGATTTAGCCAGTATCTGTCTCACCAAGAGACACACACTAGCAATGTGGTGAGAGTTTAGCCAGTATCTGTCTCACCAAGGGACATAAATCAGTAACTTTTTCATCGGACATTTCATTCGGTAAAGTCTACAACAGTGGGATTAACCAAATGAAATTCCCTCTAAGTAAACATGTCTCTTGTGTACTTCTCTAATATTTAACTGCAACACAAGCTCCAGCATTTATCTTCACTGAAAAGGTAGAAATTCATGAAGAGTATTGTGTTCATTCAAATCTCCAGAGGGACGGTTATTTCGGACTATTAATTTGTCGCGAGTGTCTGTCAGTGACAGCAAAGCAATTTGCTACCTAGGCTCAAAAAACAGATACCTTGCGACTCTAACGGAGCAAATACTCTAGTTATTTAAATACCTTCTGTTTCAGGAGAGAAAACTATCTTGGGGCCACTGATGATCTCAGAATAGTAGTTGTAAGAATCTGATAAAATCATAGATGAATTTTTTTGTTTATGCAGTCCTAAATTAAAAATATTAAAGTTTTAACGAAAAATATTTCATGAAAATTTCTAAAACTATAAATACACGTATTGAGTCATTAAAATAAATGTAATTATAACTTAATAGGTAAATTAATAACCTATAGTTCTTATGGAATATTATTTGTATCATCAACTGAATCATTCTTGGAGAAACAGAAAGAGTATGAAAAGCAATTTGGTTGTTCTGCAATTTCTCCCTTTTTGTGACTGTAGATGAAATGATAGGAAAATAGCATATAATACAACATAAAGGAAATAATCAATCTTATAATATTTATTATTGACAATAATTATGTTGAAGCATTTAAAAAATAGCATAAATAAGAAGTTTTATCCTATCCCTACATTAGAAATTATATTATGTACAGGAAAATATTGAATATAATCCTTAGATCTCTAAGTTCTCTGTGTTCCTCGCTACAAATAATTCATGATATTATCTCTGGATTTAAAATGCTATTTGTAAACTGGCGAAATAACTTTTCTTGTTCTTTAGTTTAATGAAGTGAGAGTGGAGAGCGAATGAAAGTTAACATCTGAGACATCTTGCATAGCCACCAAAGAGAGTATCTAGTGTATCTAGTGTATCTAGTGTAGTGATGTAAATGTATCTAGTGTAGTGATGTAAGTGTATCTAGTGTAGTGATGTAAGTGTATCTAGTGTAGTGATGTAAGTGTATCTAGTGTAGTGATGTAAGTGTATCTAGTGTAGTGATGTAAGTGTATCTAGTGTAGTAATGTAAGTGTATCTAGTGTAGTGATGTAAGTGTATCTAGTGTAGTGATGTAAGTGTATCTAGTGTAGAGATGTAAGTGTATCTAGTGTAGTGATGTAAGTGTATCTAGTGTAGTGATGCAAGTGTATCTAGTGTAGTGATGTAAGTGTATCTAGTGTAGTGATGTAAGTGTATCTAATGTAGTGATGTAAGTGAATCTAGTGTAGTGATGTAAGTGTATCTAGTGTAGTGATGTAAGTGTATCTAGTACAATGTATTATTACAAACCATGTTTACAGGACATAAATTTTCTCTACCCAAACGTCAACTGATTTTTGTAGAATCACTCCATTTGAAAGGACCGTCTCTAGGACAACAGTTAACTACAAATAGAGTCTACAGTTTGAAAAAATACTTTCGGGAGTATTTTTATAGTGTACTATAAATGTAGATCTGCTATAAGTCATGACTTATTTTTCTAATAATTGTAAATCATCTAATATAACTGTCTCATGGTAAACAAATAATATAGAACCGCAATTAAGAATAATAATAAATTAACAATTATCAACTGAATATACTAATTATAATTTGATTTCCAAATTCTCATTAGTCTATACCATGATTAAATTACAGTTATTCATGCTAGAGAACAACGTGTGGTTTTGGATAGAGTTAAGCTTAGTAACCTAGCAACTGGTCCAGACTTACCAGTCCTCATGAGAAAATATTAATAATTATATTTTAAAACCGATTTGGAAGCTGTCTGTTCATAACTTTTACTTTTCAACATAGTTACAAGCGATTAAACAAAAAAGAAGTCTATAAATGGCAAGGTAGTCATACTATATAAGCATTTATTCAAATATACAGGGTGTCTAAAAAAAAAAAATAACGGAGCACAATTTTAAGTTAGTATATTTCAAAAACAATTTAAGGTACTTGCTTCTTTCTGGAATCTTTTCCATTGTTGAACTTTTCTCCATCCACAGTTAAATTTTGATCAAGTTTTATTCTGTTTAGTGAATGTTTTAAGGATTTTATTGATGGGTGGTGTTGGATTTGCGCAAATAGTTAGAAAACCTTAGAAATATTTGTTTCATATCGCTGCTTAAATAGATAAATTTGATTCCTTATCGTTTACCAATGGATGATTAAATTTTAAATGAAGTTTTTTATGAAGAAAAAGTATCGATAAGTCAATTTGTTAAGATTTTATAACAATTTTAGGGAGGACTGGCACGCACGCGCCAGTCGCTAGGTTCTTCAGCAAACTTTTAATGGCTAGGTTACTAGGGTTAAACTGATATGCGATTCTTTAACGACATGCAGTGGCTATTCTTCATGATTACCAAAGTTTTTAATCTGTCAAAACTCTTAGGAGCACCACAGGATTATTTCATTAGATAAATAACATCCATTACGTATTATATGAACAATCAAGTGATCATTTCTTGTATTTATTTTCACTTCAAAGTAAAGTTATTATACGGTCTTCAGTCCTTACACATTTGGTAAACTTTTAACCGATATGTATCAAATAATATTTAACTATAGGCATTTTCATAAATTCACTTCGATTAAGCTACTCTTTTCTCTCTCTTTCTATTCCCCTAATATTCCTCTATTCCATATCTATTCCTATTCTATTTTCCTTCTTATCCTCTTCTCTCTCTTCTCTTTCTCCACTTCTCTTCCCCTTCTTTCTGCCCATCTTTCCCCTCTGTTTACTTTGTTAGTATTTACTCCTAGCAAACCTAATCACAGTTTGTCTCTCATATTTTAACAGAGGAAAGATTCTCCGGTAGCAGATCAGACAAACTGTTCTCTTGAACATTATACTATTTTACAGATATGAAACAAAGAGGAACTGAAAGAGAGGGGAATGAAATACCTCTTACACCTCTCGTCACTGTCTCCTCTCTCTCCTCTCGTCACTGTCTCCTCTCCCTCCTCTCATCACTGTCTCCTCTCTCTCTTCTCATCACTATCTCCTCTCTCTCTTCTCATCACTATCTCATCTCATCACTATCTCCTCTCCCTCCTCTCATCACTGTCTCCTCTCTCTCCTTTCATCACTATCTCCTCTCTCTTCTCTCATCACTATCTCCTATTATCACTGTCTCCTCTCAAGTACAGTGTGTGTCTTTAGGTTCGTTTCCCTGTCAATGATTGCCACAGATGTTATTATCGGAAACAGATGAGAGGAGTGAACAGAAATGTACACCTCTATATACACTTCCCTCTCCTCTCTCACTCCTCCCCCTCCTCTCTAACACCTCTCTCACTCCTCTCATCCTGTTAGTTCCCTCTAAGGCTACCAATGAGATTAGGGTAACACAAAGTTAGGATTGTGAGGGCAAGGTATTACCTGGAGGGGGGGGGGGTAGCTCTGAGGAAAAGGGGGAAGGGTACATAGTTAAAGTCTATTCATTACCTCTATGAGCAAGAAAATGAGTCACAATCTAGGAATTATTTGATTCACTGCAAGAAAATGAATCACAATCTAGGAATTATTTGATTCACTGCAAGAAAAGGAATCACACTCTAGGAATTATTTGATTCACTGCAAGAAAAGGAATCACACTCTAGGAATTATGTGATTCACTGCAAGAAAAGGAATCACACTCTAGGAATTATTTGATTCACTGCAAGAAAATGAATCACAATCTAGGAATTATTTGATTCACTGCAAGAAAAGGAATCACACTCTAGGAATTATTTGATTCACTGCAAGAAAAAGAATCACACTCTAGGAATTATTTGATTCACTGCAAGAAAAGGAATCACACTCTAGGAATTATTTGATTCACTGCAAGAAAAGGAATCACACTCTAGGAATTATTTGATTCACTGCAAGAAAAAGAATCATTCTTTTCAATTGTGAAGACATTTTGTGGCTGCTAATGAAACATTCCCAGGCGAATAAATCTGTTGTGAAACAGTTTGCCCTTTCTTTCTTTTCTCTCTTTTTTCCCCTCTTCTTTTATCATCCTCCCTCTCTTTGATTCTTTCTTTATCTCTTTTTCCTTAGTTTTCTTTCTATTTTTCTCTGTCATTTCTTTCTCTTTTTTTTATTTCTTCCTGTTTCCTGACTTCATTGACCTGAGTTAACGCTACTTGAACCTATCTCCCAATTATAATATTTACAATTTAAATCAGTTACTTTCTATGTAATTCCCAATAAAGGCCCAATATATATTTACTGTTGCTTATTAACCTTTTATGCACTAAGGCGACCTATTTGTCCACTAAGGCGACCTGTTATGTATTAGACGTATTTATATTAGATATTTTCCTTCAAAGATCGAATATACAAATGAATATTTTTTATAATATATTATAACACATGTGTACTCTTACATAATTTATGCACCACTGTACATATTTTTTAAATGAAATCATTTTATACTGTTTAATGTGTTTTCTTTACTTATATATATATATATATATTACAAGAATATCATAAAAAATTGTCATTAAAATTCATTTCAAGGGATAAAGAGTTAAGTGACACTTAAGAAGTAATTAGTTAATAAGTTAGATAACTAGTGACTATTAACCAGTGACTACTAGTTAATTGGTTAAATAACCTGTGACTACTAACTAGTGACAATTGGTTAATTAGTTAGATAGCTAGTAGTCTACTAACTAGTGACTGCTAACTAGTGACTATCAACCAGTGACTACTAGTTAATTAGTTAAATAACCAGTGACTACTAACTAGTGACAATTAGTTAATTAGTTAGATAGCTAGTAGTCTACTAACTAGTGACTGGTAACTAGTGACTGCTAACTATAGTGACTGCTAACTTGTGACTGTTAACTAGTGACAGCTAACTAGTGACTGCTAACTAGTGACTGCTAACTAGTGACTGCTAATTAGTGACTGCCAACTAGTGACTGCCAACTAGTGACTGCTAATTAGTGACTGCCAACTAGTGACTGCCAACTATAGTGACTGATAACTATAGTGACTGCTAACTATAGTGACTGCTAACTATAGTGACTGCTAACTAGTGACTGCTAACTAGTGACTGCTAACTAATGACTGCTAACTAGTGACTGCTAATTAGTGACTGCCAACTAGTGACTGCTAACTAGTGACTGCTAATTAGTGACTGCTAATTAGTGACTGCTAACTAGTGACTGCTAACTAGTGACTGCTAACTAGTGACTGCTAACTAGTGACTGCTAACTAGTGACTGCTAACTAGTGACTGCTAACTAGTGACTGCTAACTAGTGACTGATAACTAGTGACTGCTAACTAGTGACTGTTAACTAGTAACTGCTAACTAGTGACTGTTACACGTTGCAGTCACGACACTAAGAGGCTTTAAGAGATTCAACCGATCGATGGGACTACTTGCCCTCAGAGTGCATAACAGTCTTATATAACAGTCACTAACACTGTTAACACTCTTAGTGTTAACAGTGTTAGTGTAAACACCAATTCTGTTAACACTATTAACTAAACTAACACTAAAACACTAACAGTCTTGCTAGGATAAGACTTACATATTAGAGAAAGTGACCGTTTCATAGTTTCAATTCCTACAGAGCAATCCATCATAAGATTTTTTAGGTAATTTCGTGTGTTGGAGTTTGACTCACTGTAATATCTACCTGTGACTCACTGTAATATCTACCTGTGACTCACTGTAATATCTACCTGTGAATCACTGTAATATCTAACTGTGAATCACTGTAATATCTCCCTGTGACTCACTGTAATATCTACCTGAGGCTCACTGTAATATCTACCTGTGACTCACTGTAATATCTACCTGTGACTCACTGTAATATCTACCTGTGACTCACTGTAATATCTACCTGTGACTCACTGTAATATCTACCTGTGACTCACTGTAATATCTACCTGTGACTCACTGTAATATCTACCTGTGACTCACTGTAATATCTACCTGTGAATCACTCTAATATCTACCTGTGAATCACTCTAATATCTACAAGTGACTCACTTTAATATCTACCTGTGACTCACTGTAATATCTACATGTGACTGACTGTAATATATCCCTGTGAATCACTGTAATATATCCCTGTGAATCACTGTAATATATCCCTGTGAATCACTGTAATATATCCCTGTGACTCACTGTAATATATCCCTGTGAATCACTGTAATATATCCCTGTGAATCACTGTAATATATCCCTGTGACTCACTGTAATATATCCCTGTGACTCACTGTAATATATCCCTGTGAATCACTGTAATAAATCCCTGTGAATCACTGTAATAAATCCCTGTGAATCACTGTAATAAATCCCTGTGAATCACTGTATTATATCCCTGAGAATCACTGTAATATCTACCTGAGAATCACTGTAATATCTACTTGTGACTCACTGTAATATCTACCTGTGACTCACTGTAATATCTACCTGTGACTCACTGTAATATCTACCTGAGAATCACTGTAATATCTACCTGAGAATCACTGTAATATCTACCTGAGAATCACTGTAATATCTACCTGTGACTCACTGTAATATCTACCTGAGAATCACTGTAATATCTACCTGAGAATCACTGTAATATCTACTTGTGACTCACTGTAATATCTACCTGTGACTCACTGTAATATCTACCTGAGAATCACTGTAATATCTACCTGAGAATCACTGTAATATCTACCTGAGAATCACTGTAATATATCCCTGTGAATCACTGTATTATCCACTCATCTCACTGCCAGAGGCTACAGAAGTTTAACTCTGAATTAGTTTACTTAATAAAGGAGTTAGTTACAATAATGTACAGTGGCGGCCAACATGTTAGGGCCAGTAAGAACAAGTTATCTAAATGAATAATTGCAAAAAGTACTAAACATTCATCCCTGAAATTTTGCACGCATTTACATAATTATTATGTTGAGCTCTTATGTTATCGTATGAAATTTTAAAGCATTTCAACTAATATGCTATCAATAGTTCGAAAATCAATAAATTTAGCCCTGGTCAAAGTTAATGTACACCATGTAAAATGTTCGAATTGGACTTATTTCATTAACATTCATCATAGTGTAAGGCGAAGTTTATGAAAACAAAACAATTTTCAACATGGCTGCCTCTACACCTGAAGAGGTGAACGCTGCTGAGAAGACAAGATTGTGTTTTAGTTTTCAAGTTGGAAATTAGCTGCAAGAGATTTCTATTTTCATAGGTAAGGTAGGTCAAAAAGAATTGTGCAACATATTGTGGCTCTGTATAAGTGGTATCTGTTGATTCCAGTCTGAAGAATGAGAGACCTCCCAAAACAACGCAAAAAGAAGATAATGCAAGTGTTAAAAGAAGCATACATGACCGTTTTAACACTTCTTGTGCGTTAGGTGTCATATCTGCTTGCACGGTTTCACAGTCCAATTTCTCTCTTCGATTTCAACAAGCTGGTTTGCAGTCATTCGTCCCAGAATCGAAGCCTAATTTAATCTCTAAAAAGAAAATGAGACTTGTGTTTGGTCATGAGCATGTTGTTTGGTCGAAAAATCAATGATCGAAAGTACTTTTTTAGTGATGAATGAAAGTTAGATATCTTCGGTTTTAATGGTGAAGTACGCGTTAGACGCAAATTAGGTGAAAGGTAGAATTTAAAACACGTCAAGAAAACATTTAAGTTCAGAGGTGGTAGTGTGATGGTTTCAGGGATCTTTTCTACTGCTGGACCTAGTCCATGCATTGTTCGTCTACAAGGAGGGGGTTAATGTAAACAACGAGCAGCTGACCTTCAACCACTGATTTTCATGCAGGACAATATACCCAGCCACACAGCTGAAAAGTTTAAACCTTATTAGAAGATTAAGAGTTCGCTTTAATGATTTGGCCTAGCTCCAAAGTGACCAAGGTGAGATTGTATGTGAAACAGTTGAAGACTGTTCTCATAGAAGAAAAAACGCAAATGTAGCGAATTGTGGACATTTCTGGAGGACATATGAGCTCTATGTAAAAATGCGCGCAAAATTTCAAGAATGTGTGTTTAGTATTTTTTGCAATTATAGATTTATGATAACTTGTTCTTATATTGTTTTAATTATTTAGTCATACTGTTTTAGTTATTTTGTTATACTGTACTAGTTATTTTGTATTATTGTTTTGATAATTTAGTTATAATGTTTTAGATATTTAGTTATATTATTTTAGTTATTTAGTTATATTATTTTAGTTATTTAGTTATATTATTTTAGTTATTTAGTTATATTATTTTAGTTATTTAGTTATTTTATCTTAGTTATTTAGTTATTTTGTTTTAGTTATTTAGTTATTTTGTTTTAGTTATTTGGTAATATTATTCTAGAGAAGAATTAAAATGTTTTATGTCCCATTGGAACGATTGAGTATATGGTTCCGTTTACTGTAGTTTTCTTATATATTCTATAGAAAACATAGTTAGTTACCCAGGTAGCATTATTAGTTTCGTCAACTTGAGGCAATATCAAAAATAACATTGAAAAAATGGATATTGAGGCAATGCTGTTTTTAGAATGAATTGCGGAATATTAAAAATAATATTGATACAATATCTATAATAATATCTTGAGGAACTAACTTTAGCAGGTGTTCAACGTCTGCTTCGGTCATATCGCTAACGTCAAAAGGAAATTAAATAAAAGAATCTGGAAGAAGCAGTCAGAAAGGAAAGTGGCTCCATGAACAAAGTCACCTACCAATAAAAAAAACTGTATCACTGGTTTTTCAAGTGGGTTCCCTCTTGATCAGGGACAAGTTATTTCTCGTAACAACTTTGTATTTGCTCTAATACATGCGGGTAATCTTCTTCAGGGGATCAGCATTGAATTTCTTCGCTGCACGTCGCCATTAATATAATAAATTCAATTTCAGAGCATATATGATATTTTTTTTGAAAAGTAGCACTGTAGTGCTGCCGCTATAGCTTGCGGTAGCGGCAGCGCCGCGGTTTTTCTAATAATGTAGCGTTAGCAGTAACGCCGCTACTTTTCAAAGTAGCGCTGCCCACCTCTGTTTATCATAGTTCATAAGAAAATTACCTAACTAGATAGTTAACTAGGGTTAGGCAATAACTACACTGACAATAACTAGATAGTTAACTAGTAAAAACTAAACTGACAATAACTAGGTAGTTAACTAGGTAAAAACTAAACCGACAATAACTAGGTAACAACTACACTTTAATAATTAGGTAACAACTGCATTGACAATACCTAACTAGGTAGCTAGTAAATAAAAAAACAACTGCACTGACAATTGTGTAGGTAACTCACTTGGTAGGTACTGCTTTGAAAATAACTATCTAGGTACCCAAATAATGTACAGAAGAAAATAACTCACTAGGTACTGATATTAAGTAATTTTTGCACTGTAATAACTTTCTAGTTACCTAGGTACCCACATCACAGTCACTCCTCACTCACAATGTCTAATTTCAAACTGACGCTATATGAACATTCAGCGCACGATAGAATCCTGAGATATAAATTACTCCGCTGATTAAAGATTAGTCAATAATCATAAATAGTTAAATAAATAAATATTCTGAAATGCATTTATGAATAGCTGCTTGTTAATCAGTAAAATTATTGGTTAGAGTCGATTGATTACATTCCGATGAACATTATATTATTATTTATATTATTATAGGTACACAATTAAGTTAATGAACACCAATAACTACGTCATAGAAACTAGATCCAGTTATTTGCGATTAAAATACAGTTGTAAAATTATTAAGTCAATTCACTAATCAATGGTAATCGCTTTAGCATAATTGTGATACAATTCTATAAAATATTTTGAATTATATTAAGAAAATGGAAGGCATTTAAGAAATATTATATAATTATTTATAGGTAGTTATATAGGTAGTTAGATTAATATTTCATTTTATATTAAAACATGTTATAAATAACAATTTTGTTATATTATTTGTGATTTAATCTCGATAAAGATGACTAATGATTCGTCTTTCGGAAAATATATTTTACTATTGAGGAAATATTATCGCAATAATTATTTTGATATTTCAGAAAATGAATATAAATGCAAAGTAACTTAATATGTATATATTTTGAGAATATTAATCGCCATATTAACAAATCGAAATAAACAAATAAAATATAACATAAAAGTTCATAAATAATATTGCGGCAATAACTTATCCAATGTGGGAAAATAAAAAATATTACTGCAACATTGAGGTCAATATCCCAAAAAATTTCCGATATGAAATTTTTGCTTTAATATTGCGACAATATTTTCTTACTGTATATTATCATTACTGAGTAAACACTAGAGATTACAGATGGTGATTACCGAGTACTGAGTAGACGTTAGAGATTACAGATGGTGATTACCGAGTACTGAGTAGACGTTAGAGATTACAGATGGTGATTACCGAGTACTGAGTAGACGTTAGAGATTACAGATGGTGATTACCGAGTACTGAGTAGACGTAAGAGATTACAGATGGTGATTACCGAGTACTGAGTAGACGTTAGAGATTACAGATGGTGATTACCGAGTATTGAGTAGACGTTAGAGATTACAGATGAAGATTATCGAGTACTAAGTAGACGTTAGAGATTACAGATGGTGATTACCGAGTACTGAGTAGACATTAGAGATTACAGATGGTGATTACCGAGTACTGAGTAGACGTTAGAGATTACAGATGGTGATTACCGAGTACTGAGTAGACGTTAGAGATTACAGATGGTGATTACCGAGTACTGAGTAGACGTTAGAGATTACAGATGGTGATTACCGAGTACTGAGTAGACGTTAGAGATTACAGATGGTGATTACCGAGTAGTGAGTAGACATTAGAGATTACAGATGGTGATTACCGAGTACTGAGTAGACGTTAGAGATTACAGATGGTGATTACCGAGTACTGAGTAGACGTTAGAGATTACAGATGGTGATTAACGAGTACTGAGTAGACGTTAGAGATTACAGATGGTGATTACCGAGTAGTGAGTAGACATTAGAGATTACAGATGGTGATTACCGAGTACTGAGTAGACGTTAGAGATTACAGATGGTGATTACCGAGTACTGAGTAGACGTTAGAGATTACAGATGGTGATTACCGAGTACTGAGTAGACGTTAGAGATTACAGATGGTGATTACCGAGTACTGAGTAGACGTTAGAGATTACAGATGGTGATTACCGAGTAGTGAGTAGACGTTAGAGATTACAGATGGTGATTATCGAGTACTGAGTAGACGTTAGAGATTACAGATGGTGATTATAGAGTAGTAAGTAGACGTTAGAGATTACAGATGGTGATTACCGAGTACTGAGTAGACGTTAGAGATTACAGATGGTGATTGCCGAGTACTGAGTAGACGTTAGAGATTACAGATGGTGATTACCGAGTAGTGAGTAGACGTTAGAGATTACAGATGGTGATTATCGAGTACTGAGTAGACGTTAGAGATTACAGATGGTGATTATAGAGTAGTAAGTAGACGTTAGAGATTACAGATGGTGATTATCGAGTACTGAGTAGACGTTAGAGATTACAGATGGTGATTATAGAGTAGTAAGTAGACGTTAGAGATTACAGATGGTGATTATCGAGTAGTAAGTAGACGTTAGAGATTACAGATGGTGATTACCGAGTACTGAGAAGACGTTAGAGATTACAGATGGTGATTCCCGAGTACTGAGTAAACGCTAGAGATTACAGATGGTGATTACCGAGTACTGAGTAGACGTTAGAGATTACAGATGGTGATTTCCAACCATACGTTGGAGGTAACAAATTGTAAATTTACTGTATAGACGTTAAAGGTTATGGATGGTGAATGGTGACAGACCAAGATATAAGGAGTGACCAGCCTAGGATAGGCATAGAGTCTATCTTAGTGGCTATGAACTGACTCTCACTTCTAAGGACTTTCTATAATCACCTTCTGACATTAAGTATAAAACTTCCAGCTTATATATGCAGTCAAAACTTCTAGCTCATAGGCCTAAGTTAAAACAATGTGAATCTGAACCGAAAACCATATATAATGTTAAGTGATCGTTCTATAGTCAGATCTCTATAAAAATAAATAAATATTTTATGACGGCTTGAGAAAGATATACTCATCCTTTCACCAGCTCTTAACATAAAATTTAGTTATTTAGTAATATTGTTCATTTCACTCGAAGAATATTATGACCGTTGGGCAGAATTTCTATCGGGTTTCTAGGAATAGAATGGAAGAGTTTCTTCCCTCCAGATACTGATTAAAGGATTAGATTCTATGCCAAATATATCCTATGTCAACCTTTTTATATTCCCTTTTGATATGTTTGGAACGTTGCTATATTCTATGTTAAACTATTTCCACCAGAAATTCTAATAATGATATTATCTGATTTTTTTCTCACATGCAATGCATAATACTCAAACATTATATATATAACGCGTTGGTTAAATATATAATTGACAAAAGTTTTCAATGTTAGCAAAGAAGTACTATTATATTTAACTGGCACTGTGGATGCCGTTAAGATTTTGTGACACTTTTCTTTAGCTGAAATGTAATTCAACTGTATAGGACTTATCCAAGGGAAAATTCTGATAATCCAAACGTGAAACTGAATTGTAGTGATATGTGAACGTTGATATATTAGAAATGTATAATATTCAATTCAAAGAAATAAATTAACTACATTAAAATTGTATATATGTATAAAATGACATATTTTTATATGTATATATTATATATAAACTACATTCACAAAGTGTATATCTACATTTCAAGTAAGTCGCATTTCAATCAAATATTAGTAAAGAACATTTTCAATTTTTCTGTATAACAAAGCATATTTTCAGTGATATACTGCATATGTATAAAAAGAAATTATGCAAACACACTTCTTTCTTTTTCCCAATAAAAAATACTTAAAAGTTATACATGATGTGAAAGCACCTTTATTGCCAATTCTGCAGTTTAAATGTTGATCTCGAAAATGCCGAAATCCCTGACGGCATCTACATTCTACAGTGCTCCTCAGTTTTTTGTCTCATATCTGATGTAAAATTAATGATTTTGTATCATTGCATCGTTAAAAAGAAAACAAAAATAGATGCTTAGGCAATAATATAGGTATAGTTAAATTATATTTCACTCAAAGCAGTGAAAAAATTAATTAAATGTACGATAATAAATCAGCTTCACTTCTTTAATACACGCAATATACTACACAATTACACATCCGCTGTATGTATTTACAGTTGGGGCGTGAGTTGCCAAATACTGCCACTCTGGAATTAGCTCAATATTTAGTCAGTCACATTGAAGAAAGGAGACCATAATATAATGGACATATTTCTACCTACCTAGAAACAGACACTTCTATCTTTCCCACGGCGTAATAAAAATTAATGAACCTATTTCCATGTGAAATGTACAGAGCAGTTAGTGCTAAATGACTTTTAGAGTTCGGACTATGGGCATTTTTATGATAGCCAGGTAAAGACTAGATACTAGTAACATTCTATGTGGTTAGTTGAGACCTATGAGATCAGATGGCCACCCAAGTTGTAACCAGCTCATTAGTGACTTCTGGTGAAGAGCTTAGACTATATATAAAGGCCTGGCAATTGTGAACCTTTAGTCAGTAATTTAGAGTTAGTAGCTTGGAGTTCATTATAGAGTTAGCACTAAGGGTGTCATAGTCTCATTATTCCACAGAGATGGAATTTGGTCATTCCTGGTCTGTTCTTATATTACCATATATATACCGTAACCAAAGGTATTATACTACAATAAGATACACTTCTCTCGACAATTTCTAGTTTCTCTACCACCTGGTTTCGAAAGTGGGAAATAGAATTGAGGTATAATAAGGACAATCGGGGTAAGTTGTTTGCGTGACGTCATAACATCAACTCTCTAAAATCATATTTAAGACAATTGAAAACGCAATATTACAAAAAAACTGTTTATTTATTTCCATTATAAAAACCAGTGATGAATCCATTCATGTTATTCTCACTGCTTAACCTTAATTTTCTATTTATGTGTGTTGCCTTTTGGACGTCACGGTCACAAATTACTCTATTTGTGACAACAGCTCACAAAGCTTTACTCTTTAATACCTACCCTATTAGGAATACTAATATTGGTAGGTAGTGACAATTGAGTTATTTGTGACGTGACGTAGGCAGCAAGGGAACAAATTTGAAGAGAAAATTAGGGATTTAGCAGGTTAAATAATTTATTAAATATATATTTATTTATTATATTATCCCAATTAAATTTTTTTTTTTTAGAAATTTACCTTCTTCAATTGTTTCAAATATGATTTTAGAGTGTTACTGTTACGACATCACGCACACAACATACCTCGATTATCCTTATAATATTTCAATTCTATTTCCCGCTTTTAAAACCATGTGGTGCCAGCACGCACTTTTAAAATAGAAATTGGCGAGAGTAGTCTATCTTATTGCAGTTTAATATCTTTGCTGTAACCATTTAATTAAGACTCTACCGCTTGTGTGTCCACATCCGGTGTTATTTAATATATATAAATACAACACCTATAAAGGGTATTCAGCGTCTCGTGGACCGACAATTGTGCCCAAGGCAATTGGGCTCAGAATAATTGTTTTTGAGCCCAGAAAATTGTTTTTGGGAGCAAAAAACTATTTTTGGGAGTAAATTATGCTATTTCAGCAATCGTTGCTGACAAAAATAAAAATTTCCAATTACCATATATTGAGTTTATTTTCATTTTCACCAAGTTTATCATTCTTAACGTTACTTGCAGTTTTAGAGGATAGCGCTAGAGTTATGCTCTCAAATATGTCTTAGATTTTTGTGATAGATAGGCTCGTAAGGCTTCATTTACTCTCTCCAGGAACTATGGAGACGGGGCGGCACGCCCCCTATACATCTATCTAGACACGCCCCCTATACATCTAACTGATAAGTTTATATTTATACCTTAAACCGAAAGTTCCGAGACCGAAAATTACGAGACCGAATTTCCGCTCAAATTTAATGTTAAATATACGTAAAAATATGTCAAAATTACTTAAACAATATTATCCAAATTTATTAAATACGTATGCTACTCAATCTAGTATCCATAATTTAAACTTTTCTATTATTGTTCTTTAATAAAATCATTATAAAATGAGACCTAAAGTTCCGAGAACGAGTTTTCCTAGAACCGTTAGGAATATACCTAATATTGAAATGGAAATTTCTATAGTTCTTTATTGCACAGAAACATTTATTATTGTTTATAAATTATAATAACTTTCAACTCTAAAACATTTTAGCAAATAAGAACATTTACTTTAGTTAAGGGAGTTAGTAAAGAAATAAATATAGAGTGTAGCAGTTTATAAATAACCCGTAAGTATAATTCTTTTTGATAATAATAGTATAGGTATTAGATAATTGCAGAATGAATAACATTGTAGGTATTAGATAATTGCAGAATGAATAACATTGTAACTATCAGATAATTGTAGAATGAAAAACATTGTAAGTATTTGATAATTGCAGAATGAATAACATTGTAGGTATTAGATAATTGCAGAATGAATAACATTGTAAGCATTAGATAATTGCAGAATGAATAACATTGTAGGTATTAGATAATTGCAGAATGAATAACATTGTAGGTATTAGATAATTGCAGAATGAATAACATTTTAGGTATTAGATAATTGCAGAATGAATAACATTGTAGGTATTAGATAATTGCAGAATGAATAACATTGTAGGTATTAGATAATTGCAGAATGAATAACATTGTAGGTATTAGATAATTGCAGAATGAATAACATTGTAACTATCAGATAATTGTAGAATGAATAACATTGTAAGTATTTGATAATTGCAGAATGAATAACATTGTAGGTATTAGATAATTGCAGAATGAATAACATTGTAAGCATTAGATAATTGCAGAATGAATAACATTGTAGGTATTAGATAATTGCAGAATGAATAACATTGTAGGTATTAGATAATTGCAGAATGAATAACATTTTAGGTATTAGATAATTGCAGAATGAATAACATTGTAGGTATTAGATAATTGCAGAATGAATAACATTGTAGGTATTAGATAATTGCAGAATGAATAACATTGTAGGTATTAGATAATTGCAGAATGAATAACATTTTAGGTATTAGATAATTGCAGAATGAATAACATTGTAGGTATTAGATAATTGCAGAATGAATAACATTGTAGGTATTAGATAATTGCAGAATGAATAACATTGTAGGTATTAGATAATTGCAGAATGAATAACATTGTAGGTATTAGATAATTGCAGAATGAATAACATTGTAGGTATTAGATAATTGCAGAATGAATTGTCCCTGAGATTGATATGAATAAATTAGGAGAGCAATAAAGAGTTAATGAGTTTTCAAAAGACTAAATTGACCGACACAATTTTAGGAGTTAATTTGACGCTACGGTGAGCAGATGAGAATGAAAGAGAGAGTGAGGGGAAAGAGGGTAATATGAGAGTGTGAGAGAAGAGTGAAGTGAGGGAATGAGTGGAGAGAGGGTAATGTGAGAATGAGTGAGGGGAGAGAATAAGGTAAGAGAGTGAGAGGAGAGAGGTTATTGAGAGAGAGAGAGAGTTAGTAAGGAAAGAGAGTGTAAAAAGTAAAGTATACACAGTCATCGTCATAATAATTGTCCTGGTTTCTGAAGAATCCGTTTTCACCTGATAAAACCTAAAGAAAAGGGTAAAGTACGGAAAAAAACATTGAATAATATGTATTTCCCTGTGAAAATGAAAATTGAACGGTGAAAAATTGGCAAAAATGACAATTAAACTAGTTACAAAAGCAAAAGAAGAAAATGAAGTCATGGGACAATTAATTGGTCAATTAGTGTTACCATTTCACATACTTTTTTCATATTTTCTGTAGTTTCTGAAGTGTTGTGTTTTTAATACGGCTGGCAATGGCACTCACCAGACGATATCACTTTAGTGATTAAGACATTAAACAAAGCAAACGAAGATGTCAAACACGTGAATTATCGTCAGTCAGTGAGTAATACGTTGGTGAAGACAAAAGAACACAGTGTTGACATTAGGAATAGAGTGGTTGGTGCTCATTTGAAAGGTAAGGAGTATGGTAAGATCTCTAAAGAATTAGAAACTCCTAAATGCTACAGTGAGAGCAATAATTAAGCTATTTTCAGTCAAGGGGATTGTCTTGAATAGAGAAGGACATGGTAGGTAGGAAACTTTGTCAGACAGGAGTGAGAAGAAAGTAGATATTTTCAAAAAATTATCCTCGTGCTACCACCAAAGATGCATGGGTTCAGAGTATGATGCATAGCGAAAAACAGTTGGTAGAGTCAAAGCATGCCGACCGAGGAAGCCTGCGAATCGTTTGCAAAACGTAGTTTTGACAAAGATAATGAATTCTGGAAGCATTTGCTGTCAATATGTGACACTAATATTGAGCTGTTCGGTCACAACAACCTCTCTCATGTGTACAGTATGTCTGGTGAGACGCATCTCTCGAAAAATATCATTCCGACTGTGAAACATGGAGGTGGAAGTCTAATGTTTGAGGATGCGTTGCAGCATCAGGAACTGGATGGCTTGTAAGGTAGAAGGTATGATGAAAAAAGGACATATGTCGATATTTTGAGCCGAAATCTTCGAGTTTCTTTAAACGAGTTAAAGTTGTAACGTTGTTGGGACTTCGTACAGGACAATGGTCTCAAGCATAGTTCACAATGGGTACAAAATTACCGATAAAGAAAGAAAGTCAACACTTTGGAGTGGTCATCACAAAGCCCGGGCTTGAATCCAATCGAGAAAATGTGGAGAACAGTTGGAACAGTTTGGTTCTCTATATTGTGATTGTTTAAATTTTTTAGTACTCTAATTGTCTTTTTCACATGTATATACATAGTATTCAGTCCTTTTTTCGAAAGTTAACCTTTCTTGTAGAAATTATCTGGTGAAAATTATTATTTCACATCGTGTATCTGTACCAATAATCATGACGATCACTGTCTACGTGTATATATTTATTTACAAACCTACATATTTGAAATGTTGAAACACAGGAATTTCGTAGAATACTCGGTGGTGCTAACCAGAAATGTTATGAGAAAAACCAAATGGGAATTGATGACTAAAGGAATTCTTTCCAATCCATGAATTTGGGAACAGAAATTATTTTCTCATTTAGAGTCCGCCGTGAAAATTGAACAGAAAGGCGAGATTGATTGTTAGAGAGGAGAGATTGTTAGAGAGGAGAGATTGTTAGAGAGAAGTGATTGTTAGAGAAAAGTGATTGTTAGAGAGAAAAGATTGTTAGAGAGAGAAATGATTGTTAGAGAAGAGAGATTGTTAAAGAGAGAAGTGATTGTTAGAGAGAAAAGTGATTATTAGAGAGAAGAGATTGTTAGAGAGAGAGAGAAGTGATTGTTAGAGAGAGAGATAAATGGTTATTTGAGAGAGAAGTGAATTTTAGAGAGAAGTCATGTACCCTATAGAGGTCCAAATGCTATGACACTGTTGAGGTCATGTACCCTATAGAGGTCCAAATGCTATGACACTGTTGAGGTCATGTACCCTATAGAGGTCCAAATGCTATGACACTGTTGAGGTCATGTACCCTATAGAGGTCTAAATGCTAAGACACTGTTGAGGTCATGTACCCTATAGAGGTCCAAATGCTATGACACTGTTGATGTCATGCACCCTATAGAGGTCAAAATGCTAAGACACTGTTGAGGTCATGTTCCCTATAGAGGTCCAAATGCTATGACACTGTTGAGGTCATGTACCCTATAGAGGTCCAAATGCTATGACACTGTTGAGGTCATGTACCCTATAGAGGTCCAAATGCTAAGACACTGTTGAGGTCATGTACCCTATAGAGGTCCAAATGCTATGACACTGTTGAGGTCATGTACCCTATAGAGGTCCAAATGCTAAGACACTGTTGAGGTCATGTACCCTATAGAGGTCTAAATGCTAAAACACTGTTGAGGTCATGTACCCTATAGAGGTCTAAATGCTAAGACACTGTTGAGGTCATGTACCCTATAGAGGTCCAAATGCTATGACACTGTTGAGGTTATGTATCCTATAGAGGTCTAAATGCTAAGACACTGTTGAGGTCATGTATCCTATAGAGGTCTAAATGCTAAGACACTGTTGAGGTCATGTATCCTATAGAGGTCTAATGCTATGACACTGTTGAGGTCATGTATCCTATAGAGGTCTAATGCTATGACACTGTTGAGGTCATGTACCCTATAGAGGTCTAATGCTATGACACTGTTGAGGTCATGTACCCTATAGAGGTCTAATGCTATGACACTGTTGAGGTCATGTACCCTATAGAGGTCTAATGCTATGACACTGTTGAGGTCATGTACCCTATAGAGGTCTAATGCTATGACACTGTTGAGGTCATGTACCCTATAGAGGTCTAATGCTATGACACTGTTGAGGTCATGTACCCTATAGAGGTCTAATGCTATGACACTGTTGAGGTCATGTAACCTATAGAGGTCTAATGCTATGACACTGTTGAGGTCATGTACCCTATAGAGGTCCAAATGCTATGACACTGTTGAGGTCATGTACCCTATAGAGATCCAAATGCTATGAAACTGTTGAGGTCATGTACCCTATAGAAGTCAAAATGCTATGACACTGTTAAGGTCATGTACCCTATAGAGGTCCAAATGCTATGACACTGTTGAGGTCATGTACCCTATAGAGGTCCAAATGCTATGACACTGTTGAGGTCATGTACCCTATAGAGGTCCAAATGCTATGACACTGTTGAGGTCATGTACCCTATAGAGGTCTAAATGCTAAGACACTGTTGAGGTCATGTACCCTATAGAGGTCCAAATGCTATGACACTGTTGATGTCATGCACCCTATAGAGGTCAAAATGCTAAGACACTGTTGAGGTCATGTTCCCTATAGAGGTCCAAATGCTATGACACTGTTGAGGTCATGTACCCTACAGAGGTCCAAATGCTATGACACTGTTGAGGTCATGTACCCTATAGAGGTCCAAATGCTAAGACACTGTTGAGGTCATGTACCCTATAGAGGTCCAAATGCTATGACACTGTTGAGGTCATGTACCCTATAGAGGTCCAAATGCTAAGACACTGTTGAGGTCATGTACCCTATAGAGGTCTAAATGCTAAAACACTGTTGAGGTCATGTACCCTATAGAGGTCTAAATGCTAAGACACTGTTGAGGTCATGTACCCTATAGAGGTCCAAATGCTATGACACTGTTGAGGTTATGTATCCTATAGAGGTCTAAATGCTAAGACACTGTTGAGGTCATGTATCCTATAGAGGTCTAAATGCTAAGACACTGTTGAGGTCATGTATCCTATAGAGGTCTAATGCTATGACACTGTTGAGGTCATGTATCCTATAGAGGTCTAATGCTATGACACTGTTGAGGTCATGTACCCTATAGAGGTCTAATGCTATGACACTGTTGAGGTCATGTACCCTATAGAGGTCTAATGCTATGACACTGTTGAGGTCATGTACCCTATAGAGGTCTAATGCTATGACACTGTTGAGGTCATGTACCCTATAGAGGTCTAATGCTATGACACTGTTGAGGTCATGTACCCTATAGAGGTCTAATGCTATGACACTGTTGAGGTCATGTACCCTATAGAGGTCTAATGCTATGACACTGTTGAGGTCATGTAACCTATAGAGGTCTAATGCTATGACACTGTTGAGGTCATGTACCCTATAGAGGTCCAAATGCTATGACACTGTTGAGGTCATGTACCCTATAGAGATCCAAATGCTATGAAACTGTTGAGGTCATGTACCCTATAGAAGTCAAAATGCTATGACACTGTTAAGGTCATGTACCCTATAGAGGTCCAAATGCTATGACACTGTTGAGGTCATGTACCCTATAGAGGTCCAAATGCTATGACACTGTTGAGGTCATGTACCCTATAGAGGTCCAAATGCTATGACACTGTTGAGGTCATGTACCCTATAGAGGTCCAAATGCTATGACACTGTTGAGGTCATGTACCCTATAGAGGTCCAAATGCTATGACACTGTTGAGGTGTATGCAAATCAATTCTCATTGCAAATAATGTCCCAGACTGTATTATTAAAGGTGAGAGCTAGTGAGTCTCTACTAACATTACCTAAATGATGAAAAATAGTGTATAACATTACCTTAATGATAAATAATAGTGTATAACATTACTTAAATGATAAAAAATAGTGTGTAACATTACCTAAATGATGAAAAATAGTGTATAACATTACCTTAATGATAAAAAATAGTGTATAACATTACCTAAATGATAAAAAATAGTGTGTAACATTACCTAAATGATGAAAAATAGTGTATAACATTACCTAAAGGATAAAAAAATAGTGTGTAACATTACCTAAATGATGAAAAATAGTGTGTAACATCACCTAAATGATAAAAAATAGTGTGTAACATTACCTAAATGATAAAAAATAGTGTGTAACATTACCTAAATGATGAAAAATAGTGTGTAACATTACCTAAATGATAAAATAGTGTGTAACATTACCATTAAATGATAAAAATAGTGTATAACATTACCTTAATGATAAAAAAATAGTGTGTAACATTACCTAAAAGATAAAAAATAGTGTGTAACATTACCTAAATGATAAAAAATAGTGTGTAACATTACCATTAAATGATAAAAATAGTGTGTAACATTACCTTAATAATAAAAAATAGTTTGTAACATTACCTAAATGATGAAAAATAGTGTGTAGCCTTACCTAAATGATAAAAAATAGTGTGTAACATTAACTAAATGATAAAAATAGTGCGTAACATTACCTAAATGATAAAAAATAGTGTGTAACATTACATTAATAATAAAAAATAGTGTGTAACATTACCTAAATGATAAAAAATAGTGTTTAAACATTACCTAAATGATGGAAAATAGTCTGTAACATTACCTAAATGATAAAAAATAGTGTGTAACATTACCTAAATGATAAAAAATAGTGTGTAGCATTACCTAAATGATGAAAAATAGTGTGTAACATTACCTAAATGATAAAAAATAGTGTGTAACATTACCTAAATGATGAAAAATAGTGTGTAACATTACCTAAATGATAAAAAATAGTGTGTAACATTACCTTAATAATAAAAAATAGTGTGCAACATTACCTAAATGATAAAACATAGTGTGTAACATTACCGTAATAATAAAAAATAGTGTGTAACATTACCTAAATAATAAAAATAGTGTGTAACATTACCTAAATAATAAAAAATAGTGTGTAACATTACCTAAATAATAAAAAATAGTGTGTAACATTACCTAAATGATAAAAAATAGTGTGTAACACTACCTAAATAATAAAAATAGTGTGTAACATTACCTAAATGATAAAAAAAGTGTGTAACATTACCTAAATGATAAAATAAAGTGTGTAACATTACCTAAATAATAAAAATAGTGTGTAACATTACCTAAATAATAAAAATAGTGTGTAACATTACCTAAATGATAAAAATATTGTGTAACATTACCTAAATAATAAAAATAGTGTGTAACATTACCTAAATGATAAAAAATAGTGTGTAACATTACCTTAATGATAAAAAATAGTGTGTAACATTACCTAAATAATAAAAATAGTGTGTAACATTACCTAAATGATAATAAATAGTGTGTAACATTACCTAAATAATAAAAATAGTGTGTAACATTACCTAAATAATAAAAATAGTGTGTAACATTACCTAAATGATGAAAAATAGTGTGTAACTTTACCTAAATAATGAAAATAGTGTGTAACATTACCTAAATAATAAAAAACGGGGTGTAACATTACCTAAATGATAAAAATAATGTGTAACATTACCTAAATGATCAAATAGTGTGTAAAATTACCATTAAATGATAAAAATAGTGTGTAACATTACCTAAATGATGAAAAATAGTGTGTAACATTACCTAAATGATAAAAAATAGTGTGTAAAATTACCTAAATGATAAAAAATAGTGTAACATTACCTAAATGATAAAAAATAGTGTGTAAAATTACTTAAATGATGAAAAATAGTGTAACATTACCTAAATGATAAAAAATAGTGTGTAACATTACCTAAATGATGAAAAATAGTGTGTAACATTACCTAAATGATAAAAAATAGTGTGTAACATTACCTAAATGATAAAAAATAGTGTGTAACATTACCTAAATGATAAAAAATAGTGTGTAACATTACCTAAATGATGAAAAATAGTGTGTAACATTACCTAAATGATAAAATAGTATGTAACATTACCATTAAATGATGAAAATAGTGTATAACATTACCTTAATGAAAAAAAATAGTGTGTAACATTACCTAAATGATAAAAAATAGTGTGTAACATTGCCTAAATGATAAAAAATAGTGTGTAACATTACCATTAAATGATAAAAATAGTGTGTAACATTACCTTAATAATAAAAAATAGTGTGTAACATTACCTAAATGATGAAAAATAGTGTGTAGCCTTACCTAAATGATAAAAAATAGTGTGTAACATTACCTAAATGATAAAAATAGTGTGTAACATTACCTAACTGATAAAAAATAGTGTGTAACATTACCTAAATGATGAAAAATAGTATGTAACATTACCTAAATGATAAGAAATAGTGTGTAACATTACCTAAATAATGAAAAATAGTGTGTAACATTACCTAAATGATAAAAAATAGTGTGTAACATTACCTAAATGAGAAAAAATAGTGTGTAACATTACCTAAATGATGAAAAATAGTATGTAACATTACCTAAATGATAAAAAATAGTGTGTAACATTACCTAAATGATGAAAAATAGTGTGTAACATTACCTAAATGATAAAAAATAGTGTGTAACATTATCTAAATGATAAAAAATAGTGTGTAACATTACCTTAATAATAAAAAATAGTGTGCAACATTACCTAAATGATAAAAAATAGTGTGTAACATTACCATTAAATAATAAAAATAGTGTGTAACATTACCTAAATGATAAAAATAGTGTGTAACATTACCTAATTGATAAAAAATAGTGTGTAACATTACCTTAATAATAAAAAATAGTGTGTAACATTACCTAAATATAAAAATAGTGTGTAACATTACCTAAATAATAAAAAATAGTGTGTAACATTACCTTAATAATAAAAATAGTGTGTAACATTACCTAAATGATAAAAAATAGTGTGTAACATTACCTAAATAATAAAAAATAGTGTGTAACATTACCTAAATGATAAAAAATAGTGTGTAACATTACCTTAATAATGAAAAATAGTGTGTAACATTACCTAAATAATAAAAATAGTGTGTAACATTACCTAAATGATAAAAATAGTGTGTAACATTACCTAAATGATAAAAATAGTGTGTAACATTACCTGAATAATAAAAATAGTGTGTAACATTACCTAAATGATAAAAAATAGTGTGTAACATTACCTTAATGATAAAAAATAGTGTGTAACATTACCTAAATTATAAAAATAGTATGTAACATTACCTAAATGATAAAAAATAGTGTGTAACATTACCTAAATAATAAAAATAGTGTGTAACATTACCTAAATAATAAAAATAGTGTGTAACAATACCTAAATGATAAAAAATAGTGTGTAACATTACCTAAATGATGAAAAATAGTGTGTAACATTACCTAAATAATAAAAATAATGTGTAATATTACCTAAATAATAAAAAAATAGTGTGTAACATTACCTAAATGATAAAAATAGTGTGTAACATTACCTAAATGATAAAATAGTGTGTAACATTACCATTAAATGATAAAAATAGTGTGTAACATTACCTAAATGAAAAAAAATAGTGTGTAACATTACCTAAATGATAAAAAATAGTGTGTAACATTACCTAAATGATAAAAAATAGTGTGTAACATTACCTAAATGATAAAAATAGTGTGTAACATTACCTAAATGATAAAAATAGTGTGTAACATTACCTAAATGATAAAAAAATAGTGTGTAACATTACCTTAATAATAAAAAATAGTGTGCAACATTACCTAAATGATAAAAAATAGTGTGTAACATTACCATTAAATAATAAAAATAGTGTGTAACATTACCTAAATGATAAAAATAGTGTGTAACATTACCTAATTGATAAAAAATAGTGTGTAACCTTACTTAAATGATAAAAAATAGTGGGTAACATTACCTAAATGATAAAAATAGTGTGTAACATTACCTAAATGATAAAATAGTGTGTAACATTACCATTAAATGATAGAAATAGTGTGTAACATTATCTAAATGATAAAAAATAGTGTGTAACATTACCTAAATGATAAAAAATAGTGTGTAACCTTACTTAAATGATAAAAAATAGTGGGTAACATTACCTAAATGATAAAATAGTGTGTAACATTACCTTAATAATAAAAAATAGTGTGTAACATTACCTAAATGATAAAAATAGTGTGTAACATTACCTAAATGATAAAAAATAGTGTGTAACATTACCTAAATGATGAAAAATAGTGTGTAACATTATCTAAATGATAAAAAATAGTGTGTAACATTACCTAAATAATAAAAAATAGTGTGTAACATTACCTAAATTATAAAAAATAGTGTGTAACATTAGCTAAATAATTAAAATAGTGTGTAACATTACCTAAATGATAAAAAATAGTGTGTAACATTACCTTAATAATGAAAAATAGTGTGTAACATTACCTAAATAATAAAAATAGTGTGTAACATTACCTAAATGATGAAAAATAGTGTGTAGCCTTACCTAAATGATAAAAAATAGTGTGTAACATTACCTAAATGATAAAAATAGTGTGTAACATTACCTAACTGATAAAAAATAGTGTGTAACATTACCTAAATGATGAAAAATAGTATGTAACATTACCTAAATGATAAGAAATAGTGTGTAACATTACCTAAATAATGAAAAATAGTGTGTAACATTACCTAAATGATAAAAAATAGTGTGTAACATTACCTAAATGAGAAAAAATAGTGTGTAACATTACCTAAATGATGAAAAATAGTATGTAACATTACCTAAATGATAAAAAATAGTGTGTAACATTACCTAAATGATGAAAAATAGTGTGTAACATTACCTAAATGATAAAAAATAGTGTGTAACATTATCTAAATGATAAAAAATAGTGTGTAACATTACCTTAATAATAAAAAATAGTGTGCAACATTACCTAAATGATAAAAAATAGTGTGTAACATTACCATTAAATAATAAAAATAGTGTGTAACATTACCTAAATGATAAAAATAGTGTGTAACATTACCTAATTGATAAAAAATAGTGTGTAACATTACCTTAATAATAAAAAATAGTGTGTAACATTACCTAAATAATAAAAATAGTGTGTAACATTACCTAAATAATAAAAAATAGTGTGTAACATTACCTTAATAATAAAAATAGTGTGTAACATTACCTAAATGATAAAAAATAGTGTGTAACATTACCTAAATAATAAAAAATAGTGTGTAACATTACCTAAATGATAAAAAATAGTGTGTAACATTACCTTAATAATGAAAAATAGTGTGTAACATTACCTAAATAATAAAAATAGTGTGTAACATTACCTAAATGATAAAAATAGTGTGTAACATTACCTAAATGATAAAAATAGTGTGTAACATTACCTGAATAATAAAAATAGTGTGTAACATTACCTAAATGATAAAAAATAGTGTGTAACATTACCTTAATGATAAAAAATAGTGTGTAACATTACCTAAATTATAAAAATAGTATGTAACATTACCTAAATGATAAAAAATAGTGTGTAACATTACCTAAATAATAAAAATAGTGTGTAACATTACCTAAATAATAAAAATAGTGTGTAACAATACCTAAATGATAAAAAATAGTGTGTAACATTACCTAAATGATGAAAAATAGTGTGTAACATTACCTAAATAATAAAAATAATGTGTAATATTACCTAAATAATAAAAAATAGTGTGTAACATTACCTAAATGATAAAAATAG